>VSTD030002313.1:0-11966 GCA_008808055.3 Sporobolus alterniflorus
GGTTTCGTTCTGATGTTCGGTTTCGTTCTGATGGAGATAGAGTTACAATCACGAGGCTGTTACATCTCTAAGTCTATCACGAGGCTGTTACATCTCTAAGTCTATCACGAGGTTGTTACATCTCTAAGAGTATTATACCTCTAACACCCACCCCCAGCCGCCCCGGCGATTCCGACTCCTCCCTATTGCTCTCTCTCTCTCTCTCCGTCGTGAGCACAGAGCCCAAGCCAACACAGCGCCTACTGATTGACTGAGCCGCGAGTGCACCGACCGCCTTCTCGCGGCCCGTCGTGAGCTCGTCGAGCGCCAGGAGCACCTTGCCGCTGCTTCCTCGGTCGCTGCCCACGCCGCCCGCCTCCGTGGGAGTCATGCTGCAGCAAGCCTCCTCGACACTACCGCTGCTGCTGCGGGGCTCATGCTCCTCTTGAACTACGTTGAGCAATCTTGTTCGGATCAAGACGAGCTGGTAGTGTTTGGGCTCCTCAGGAGCGATTGGGAGCAGCTTCTCTTCACTCTTTATGCGTCTTTTTCTGTCCTCTCCTTCCACTCTCATGGAGCGTCAGCTGGCGTCGTTGAAATCGCTCGACCCTTGCACTTCTGTCTACCAGATATCATCGCTTTGTTTATGCTAAAACTACTTCTGTCTTTGTGGCGGTAATGCTAAATCTACTTTTGAAAAGGTGATAATTTTGATATCTTCTCTTTTCTATTCCGCTGCTCTGCTCTTATTACTATGTTTTCTTTAATCAAATAAGCAACAAGAATGTACCATGAACATGACTGACTATTCAAATATGCAGAGAACGGGAACCATTGATGGCATTGTTCCTTCAGGATAAAAGATTGCATGACCCGCTACAATTGTGACACAGATCAACAACGAAGGAAGAAGTTCAGTTTTGCTGCGTGACTTATTTGTACTGATTGTTATGAGGTAAAGGCAGAACAAAAGTTACAAGACTAGCCATTAAGGATTGAGTCATGTTACTGATTTTGGGGTTTGCTTTTGCGTTCAGATGCCCATCACAACAGAAAAAATATATCACCGGGCATGCATATGTGCCACAGGATGTTTGAAACATTTTCTTATTCTCTCTTATTATGTAAAATAATATGCAATCATTAAAGTATAGGCTGTTGCACTGGTCAGGGCAACATGGACTGGAAACGCATCATGTGTTATGCCCACATGGAGCTCCACCTGGAGTTCAGCCTGGTTAGTTCATATTGCTGATCTGATTCTTTTTTGCATCAAGTTTTTTTTCTGAATGGGTCATGTTTTCCTTCGTTAATGATTTGTATCAGGGAGTACTGAATGTGCAAGCAGTCCTATATGTTATTTATTATTTGATGGGAGAAAGCTGCTGCAGGCACGGGCATTCCAGCCTTGGAGGAACACCAGATGAAAACTTGAGCAGGCGGCTGCATCAGCTGCTTCCATATATGGAAGATCTTTTGGTTATCCTCCAGCCAACACCTTGAATAGGTAAAATTTCTTGAAGAGTCTAAATGCAAAGCTTTTCTTGATTCTACTCTGTATGATCAGAAGCTCAAAATTTGAATTGCTCCTTTCGTGTTGGTTCATCTTAGATAAAAGCATAGTTAAATTTCTGGGAGTCTAAATGCTAAGGTGTTCATGATTCTACTTGTTAATGACATGGAAATCCTGAAGTTTGCTCTGCAGTTTTCTGTGTTGTATTGTGCTGAATAAAAATGTAGAACAACACTAAGAGTACAATCTTTTTCATTTACTGACTTGGCACTTGGTAGACATTATGAACAATGTACTCAAGATGGAACTAACATGCTTTATTGAATATGGAGAGCTGTATCTTTTTATTCTTCTGAGAATAAGCTATCATTTTGCTTACATATCAATATATCATCCGCTGGGACTGTTAAAACAATGTTTATCTAAGGATTAGGTTAATAAAATCTGTTTTCATTATTATTCTATTGTTGGTAGGTGGGACACACAGTGTCGAATTTTTAATGGGCGGCCCTCATGTGTGAATGTTGACGAGAAGGAGAGGTGCTTAGTCAAATTTGGCAACTCCACATGATTAAATTAGCGCCTCCAAAGCCTGAGTGCATGGTAAATACACCTTTTTAATACTGAGCAGCTTGTCTCTTTGGTGGTCCGATGAAAATGATTTCTTGCTTGCATAAGGATTGACAATGTGAAACTAATAATTGAATCATACTCACTATTCTTTTATGGATCCGTGGCAACGCACGGGCATCTAACTATGTGCTATTAAATTGTTTGTATATTCAGGGCACCAGCAAACAGATTATACAAGAAACTTTTCTGGTGTTAACCCTGTACCAAGCAAAATCAAGAATGCATCTGAAACATATACATCAGTTTTGCTAGCACCTACGGCACACTTATCTCCATAAATTCTACCTTCCGTTTTTTTGCTAGGTAAGCGAAGTGAAAACAACACGTGCAGCTCAACAGTCAAATGCAAATTTACTATTGAAGCAAAAATTTGAGATCACAGACCTGTGCATTTGTTATTTGGCCTGTTTGTACAGAAACAAAAGCTATGTAAGAAAGAGCAGTAGAGAGGCGTCTCACCGTGAATGGTCGCGATGGTCCTCCTGGTGACAAATCTGCCATCCGTCAGCGCAAACGAGCAGCTCGCGCCAGGGACGACCAGTGAGGCAAGGGGTCCCGCTCCATTGGGTTGTCAGCCGCGTCAAACCAAGCGAGCAGAACGCCCCCTGCTGGCTGCTGGCGGCGCGCGCCGTCGGACAGCGCCACAGGTAGCGCGGGTGCGGAAGGATGTGATGAGAGGACGGGGAACGGTTGAGGTCCTTGAGGAAAGAAGAGTCCGGGCATTTTTTTAGGAAAGCTAAGGCTATCTCCAACGAAGCTGATTAATTTCATCTTAAAAGGTTGGCTACAATATCCCATCGGAACCAAAAACGCCGGCCAAAACCAATCGTCTCCAATGGGAGACCGAAAAAATGGTGTCGGGGGCGACGGTGGAGGAAGAGCAGCGGGGAGGCGTCCTCGGGCGGAGCTCGTGATGGGGTGGCGGCATGGGGCAGCAGCTCGGGTGCGCTCGGGCCACGCGGAGGCATCGGGCGGAGCTCGCAGCGGGGCGGCGGCCTCAGGAGGAGCTCACGGTGGCCTCGGGCCGAGCTTGCAGCGGAGCAGTAGCTCGGAACACGCGGCAGCGAGGTCGCCCACCAATTGTTTGTGCTGTGTCGGCTAAAGTCCAAGTTTACAGATCGAGAAAATCCAGCAGTGCATCCATTTGTCGTCCATGCACATGCACTGCTGCTACTCTCCGGCCGGCCGGTGCAGTCAAAGCATTGGGGCACATGGAATAAAGAAAACAAGCATCCCGGAAGAGACCGACCAAGTGCTCGAATTTTATATTCTGAAATTGTAGAGAACTTTGACAATTAAAAAAGAGATGTTATTTGGATTCAGGAATTTCCGTATGTGAATCCAAAGACAATGGCTCGCTGAAAACCGGTGAGAGGTCATATTCGATACTCGTGCTCCTATAGGCTCCTTGTTTCTAATAAGGAAGAAAAGTCAAACGGGACCTACTGTTAGTAGATAAGCATGTGTAGATATATCGGTCACACAAGAAAGAAAATTCACCATTTGTTTTCATGTATGTGTTGGATCTTCTTGGACGTTGACAACACATGCATCATTTTCATTAGCCAAGATTAAACTGTTCCTGTTGTTTCTGTTTTTTGCTAATTCTCACTGAGTTTATATATATATATATAATATATATATATATCACGTAGGTTAATGATCACCCACTCAAAAATAGCTGAATAAAATATCAGCTATTTCACGATTTAGGTCTGTCATTTTAGATCAAAATATATTGCTAATCTGAAATGACTAACCAAAATCGTAAATGACTGACATTTTGGTCAATCATTTTGAGTGTGTGATCATCACCATAGGTAATTGACATTTTGGTAGGTCAATCATGTATTGTAGTTATTAAGCCTAAAGTAGCATTTCTGGGTACACAAATACAGATTTTAACTAATACAAGACTATATGTTCTTTCCTGCTGTATATATAGGGTTTACTTAATGCTTTGGCTTATTTATTTTGTCCTGCTTAGAATATGGTTCTTTGAATTCTACAGGCAGTCAAAATAAATATATGTTTTTAATCCTACTAGTTAGAATAAATACCGTTTCTTTATTTTATACTCGCATTCAACTTTTTGTTTTGTTAACTAGGTAGGAATAATATATTATGAGAATGTAGAAGTGATTGAGAGTTTTTTTATTGTTCAAACAAGCTTATTTAGGAGCCACAGGTTGGACATATAATGCTTTTTTATCTTGCAAATAACTAAGGATATGTTGAACCTTCAGAAACTTAAAATCATCCATCACAACATTCCAAAAACTTTTATTAATCATCATAACTCTGTCTAAATTATTTTGTTTTTAGTATAAGCAAGATGGTTTCATTTCACGGCGGTAAAAAAGAGATACCGTCACGCCCTGTAGATGGGCAACGGTAATTGGCTGAGCCCAAATGTCAAGACATTGATAATGTAGGGAGAAAGAAATTAGTCAACAATTAGAGTAGCTATACAATTCATTAGTCAATTCGAAGAAATGCATGCAGTAGTAGGCTTGGATTGGGAAGCAAAGGAACGAACGCATAGCTGCCATTTCGAGCAAAATTGTCCTCCCAACTAAGCAAATTAGACTTACAGCGAATTCAAAGCAAGTTAATCTTCTACTATCTCTCAAATGAAATGAATGTTTTTTAGAAACCCCCACAACACTACCAACATAGGAGTAGGTTTTTTTTAATAAGATATGAGTGTTGTCATTCATTAAGAAGAATTATCGAGAAATACAACCTAACAACATAGAGTGGTTGGAGTTCGAGAATGCATTCCTAAAAGTTAAAATTGCATCAAATTTACGAAGTGGGGGACTAACTAACCTTTGGACGTATCCACCAAGGGAGTGAGCGTCACCATGTCGTGGTTTCTGGCGAAGAAGAGATCGTTCTCGTACCTGATGTCGCAGCGCACCGCAAGGATACGGTCGCCCACCCGCCCCTTCAACCACGTCGGCACCTGGCCGATGAGGAGGGCTAGGCACGCCCGGCACTGCGTTGGCGTCAGGTCCGGCGTGCACTGCGCGAGCGCGTACATGTTCGTCCTCTCCCTCGGGAACCCGGTCTGACCCGTCGCGTACCTCGCCGTGGCGTTGCTGGCGGCGTCGGCAACCGCGCCAACGAGGCGGACCACCAGGTCGTTGAACGCGGCGGCGCTCCCGTCGGGCACGTTGTTCATGTTCCACGCGACGCTCTCCGGCAAGTTCGAGCTTCCTCCCCCAGCGCCGGCAAGGAAGTCCCGGTCCGAGTACCGGAGCTGGCACTGGTCGTGGTACACCGTCACGTCGCTGCTGTAGGGGCAGTAGTCAGCAGTTTATTGGTAACCTACGACGCCGAGAACTACTGCCGAAATCGTGATGAATGACAGTTTCGAGGTGGTCTCTTGATCAATATGAATATAAAACAGTTTATCCTACTACAAACCTCCTCTGTGAAGTTAATATTCATACGTCCAACAGATTGCTATTGATAAAAATATGTGTTATAAAGGATGAGTAGAGTACTAGAAAAGTTCACGTGTTAAAAGAGGTTTGGATCTCGCGGCTTATGTTTGAGGGGTAGAAGTCCTTTTATAGGTAGTCATAGGTTCTCCTAACTATCACTACAAGAAACAGGGATTCATTGATTGGTCAAAACCGATGAATTTACCCTCTAAATTAATGAACGTATTATAAATTCATTGGTTAACCGATAAATCAACTGAAGAACGTAACACCGATGAATTTAAATCAACTTATTCGTTGTTACCGATGAATATAATAATATATTTGTCAGTGATGTGGAATTGATGAATATATCTAGTTACATTCATCGATGACACATCACTGATGAATATATTGGTCCGGGGGCTGAGGCGCGGGTTTGACAGGTAGGCCTATATATTCGTCGGTTAACCGACGAATGTAAGCCCCTTAACCGATAAATATAAGCGTTTTATTTTTTTTATTACTGCCTGTTTGGCTGCCTCCCAGGACGGGGAGCCTCCAAAACAGGCAAACTATACAGTATTTCACACACAGCAGCAATATGACACACAATAGCAATATCACACACATATCATCAAATCCACAATATAGTTTACGACAAACAAAACAAGTTCAACAACTATACAGTTCATGACAAGCGAAAAAAATAAAACTACAGCAAGCGAAAGCAAAGAACGACTATGACACTGCATTGTTGCCGCCGGATCCTCCCGTCAGGTTCAAGAGGGCATCGATAAAGTCGTATCCCTACCCGTCATCTTATGATCCTAAGCCGCCCTAAAAGACATGTAAATGAATGTGTTAGGAATGCAAAATGGGCATGTTAGGATTGCGAAGTAGTAAAGTAAACATACAAAACTGACTTTTACATAATTACGTTTGTCTTACCATGGGTGGTGTGGAAGTCGTAGAACGAAGTGGTGTTGTCCTCAATGGAGGCGATCCAAAGGGTGGTGGTGCCTACCCTTCAGGTGGAGATCCCCATGACAGCGGTGGCCAGTAGCCCTGACTCGTCTGTGAGGAAGGAGGGCCTCCAGGTTGACTTAGATATGACTGCAGGGGTGGACGCCAGTAGCCTGGACCCGAAGGCGGCCAGAATCATGTCAGAGGTGGTGGCGGCCACACGGGAGGTGCACCAGCTATGGGAGATCATGCCCACTACATCGAGGGTACTTGGCTACTCTGAGAAGCCTATAACACAAAAAAGATCGAGTCATGCATGTTTAATAATCAAGATTCTGGCTTGAATATAGAATAGTAGTTTAATTGACCTGTAAGCTGTCGATGTGTGGGGTCGATGGATCGTCCGATGTGGTGGGATGAGGAAATGGCGGCGGCGGTGCACCGTACGGAGTGTACCCATGCTGTAAGAAGTCGTTAGGTACGCAGTTAAGGAATATTTGTATAAAAACGGAAAATTGCATACTTAAAGATATTTACCTACATCATCGAGATGATATACTACATCCACTCCTCGTGACGTCGCAATGTTTCATCGGTTTTGTCGTCCCAGCTTTGGCAGAACCGACTGGACGAGGAACTGGAGGTATATTGCCGCTGTCAAGCAAAGGTCCCATGGTCCACCACCTAGTTGCCTAAAGCAAGCCAACAATAAAAATTAGTATTATAAACTGACAATACTTAACTTAATTCCACAATTGATATATTCACTTACCTTTTATGTAGGGTACCTTCGCCTGTAGCATACACAGCGGGGAGGTTGAAGGGGACCGACCTCGGGTCTTATACATCTGGCCCGTGGATCTTTTTCAACTGCTCAGTATAGCGTTCCTACAAAATATTGAGTTAAGTATGAAGATAGCAAATATTGCATAAGAATCAAAACTAATAGTTACTAGCCTCTCTGTCGCATCTGCATCGCCTTGATGTGTAGGCTCCCAAACATCAAAGTAATGGGGTTCAACCCCAATATGTTTCTTCTGCAATATAGAATTAAGTAAGTTAGTTACGCAAAAGTTGAGAATTAAAATTATGAGTCTTTCTTACCATCCTCTCCACCTTGCGGACGTGTCCGTCCGCGTCATAGTGGTGCACTGAGGGCTTGCTATGCCGGTTCACACGGTTCTACTCCAACATGGCTCTGAACTCATCGGACGCCCAGTAGCCATAGAGCCAGTCCCAGGCCTCCTGGTCCTTAACCAACCAATCGACCCCCCTGAAGGTGCTACTCCTTGGTTAGATAGATCATGTGGACCTGGGTGGGCTTCATCTCCCGCTTCAACACCTGTGTGCAAAAAAATTACATTTGCATGTCAAAGTAAAAAATCAATAACTTCAACACCCGCGTGCAAAAGAGAAGTAAATTCACCTGCGTGTAGTACGAGGCAACAGATATGCAACGGGCATGCTTGAAGGTATCATTAATCACCTTTCATGTGGCATTGTTGAAGACGAGGTTGGCTTCCTCCTCGCTAATGTCGTTGGCCAAGCGATAATGTTCCAGCATGTAAAAGAGAATTAAATTCGCATGTCAAAGTACCAAGCAATTAAAATTAGAAAGTTATTTACTAAACTTACCCAGAACATATGCGCCACGCCATCCTAACAGGAGCCCTAGTCGGCGTACGACTTTAGCACCCACTGCGTCCACGAGCGTGCAGCATATCGGCGTCCGCCCACGGTAACCGTGTCGGGGTACAGCAACTGACAAAAGGTCTCCAACTCCGTGTTGATGCAGGTGCGGTGTCCCTCACCGCTCTAGTTGACGTCCTTCCACTGATGCTCGCCAACTGGACAGATCACCATCCTGTCCTCCCAGCTCCGAGCAGGTGGAGCCAGGAAAGGGTGCTGTAACCTAGAAAAATCGAAGTAGTTACTTCACAAAAAAATCAATATAAATAGAATTAAAATTTAACTAACCTGTAGTTGACCTACCGCTGGCTTCCCCCCTATCCTGCACCCTCCTCCTAAATGTCATCCTCACCGTCGTCCTCCCCACTGTCATCCTCCTTGGGAGCCTCCTGCTTCACGTGAGTTGCCTGTTCCACGTGAGCCTCCTGCTCCTCGCCGTGCAACACCCTAAGAAGCTGCTCCTGTCGCTGCCAAGAGGTCGTTGTGCCCTGCAAGTAAAAACATAAGACATATAAAATAAAATATAACATTGGATTGATATGATCAAGTGTAGATGAAAAATAAAGGAAATGATACTATTACCGCAAACAAGGAAGCACATGTGTCTGACTATGCCTACGAGGAGGATGAAGAACCCTCGCCCTTCTTACGTTTCCCTTTCACTTTCATTTTAGTCATAAGATGGTGAAACATATGGACATAATTAAAAAAAGTTTAGTATACAATTTTATAGGATAAAAAACATTATATTATAACAATAATAAGTAATTTACATATCAAAAGTTGTCAGCATCGAAATCTGCTTCCGCGACATGTGCATCAAATCGTTCAAGTCTTTCTTGTCTTTCAAAAAGACGCTTTCATTTTTGAATAAGTTTCTTTGAAGGACTCGCATCTTCATCCAACAACTCTACATCACCGGTATCTAATTCTGTGAGACCTACCCCATCATAAAATTCTGGTCTACTTCAATTTCTTCTTGATAGATATCATCATCCTCGTGTCCTTCTACGTACTCATCATATCGACTAGTGTGCATTTCGGGACGGACTTTATAAACAACCCACCAATTTTTAAAGCTTGGGTGAGAATAACTTAGTTAGTACACCTATTGTGCTTGATGTGTAAGTAAAAGATTGCTTCCTGAATAGCGCGATTCATGCTTGACCGCCACCATACTGAACTCATCCACTCTAGTGACGTTCATTGGATCAAACCAATCACATTGAAAAACACAACATTCAACTCTTTAGCACCATCGAATGTGTACTCAACAATATTTTGAAGAATACCGTAATAGTCGGTAATGAGGTCGGTAGCATCTTTGCCACTTGTTACTAGTCCGCTGTTTGTTGTGGGTGCAAGTGGATGACTCACTTCTAATTTTGCTGTCCAAAAACGGTATCCATTGATATCATAACGACTATATTCCAATGCCTTGACCCGACCAAGTGATAGTTGTCTCAAGTCATTGGAGACATTGACATCCTGCATACACTACATATGAAGGAATACACAACATTACACATTTCAGATGACTGATGAAGTAATATTTAGAAAGGAAAAGGATGAAGAGATAAATTACATGTTGTCGGAACTACATCAGAAAGTTTGGACCACCTTTGAGCCCATGCTGCAGCATGTGATCCAGTTGCTTCAATATGGGTTACACACGAGATGTCCAATATATTTTATCAAACTTCTCAAAATATGATTCGACTTCCACTATGTTCATGTACAGATAAAGCATGAAATAATTCCACTACTTATCAGTCACATAATGTACACTTGTAGCCCAAACACCTGTACCTTTCTATTGAAAAATTGATAGCTCACTCAACAGAACATCTCTTACTACATGGTACTGCGTTGTTGGTGCATTCACGTTGTTGGCATGTGAGAAATACATGCTTGAGAAGTTTGTAATCTCTTTACACACGAATGTCTCCGTAATATACCCCTCAACCCTTACCTTGTCGCGAACCGTATATCTTAGTTTTTTTAATTCTCTTTCTTGACTATACATCTACTTGAACTACACATGTCCTCCAACCCTAGCTTCCCAAGGTAAATGCACTAGCAAATGTTGCATCACATTGAACCATCCAGGAGGAAATACGGTTTCCATCTTACATACAAGCACTGCAATCTCCTTCTCCAACCTTTGCATCATCGCCTTTGAGACTTGCTTAGCACAAATCTGTCTGTAGAAGTAATTGAGTTCAGCAAACATCTTTCACAAATCAGATTTAAAATAGCCACGGAACATTACCAGCATGAGTCTCTCTATGAAAATATGGTAGTCGTGATTCTTCAGTCCATTGAGTTTACTAGTACCGACATTGACTGCTCGTTTTATGTTTGCTACATAGCAGTCTAGAAACTTCAATGTCTTAAGCCACCTAAGTACCTCTTTCCTTTCTATCGGCTTCACACAGTATGTAGCATTTGGTCTCTTCAGATTTCCCCTTGCATTCGGTTTAGCCTCCAGCGAAGGACGATCACAGAGAGCAGCTAAGTCTTTTCTTGCATTCACGTTATCTTTCATGAAATCAGTAACATCAAGGTTCATGCTCATGATGCTTTCCACAACATTTCGCTTTTGGTGCATCAAATCGATGTTGTGAGGTAGTATAAATGCTTTTGCATAAGGGAGTTCCCAAAGACAACTTTTATGTGTCTAGTTGTGATTTTCACCGTAACCTTCAAACACACCATTTTCTGACTCCTTCAGGTCATCGAGCATTTTTATAATGTCTACCCCGAATTTTGGCTTCGGTGGCCCTTTTCTAATGGTTTTGCCTTTCATAAACGACCGTGGGTCATTCCTAAATGAGTGATTCGATGGAAGAAATCTTCGATGACAATCAAAGAAAGAGACTTTCTTGCCATGCTGCAACCTAAATGCTTCGGTGTCATCCATACATATTGAACAATTCAGTCGACCATGGACACATCAACCGGTAAATTTTTCATATGCCAAATAATCATGGATTAACCATAAATAGGTAGCACGTAAGTTGAATCGATATTTCATATGACTGTCATATGCATCTACCCATTGCCACAGTTCTCTCATCTCTTGCATCAACAGACGCAAAAATATATTTATTTGCTTCCTCAGTTCCTTAGGACCCAGAATGACAAGGGCAAGGAATACAAAACCTTATTTCAGATATTTGTTGGGTAGCAGATTGTAAGTCACGATGAAAACTGGCCAGCAAAAATACGGACTGCTGGCCTCACTGTGAGGTTAGAAATCATCCATCGACAAGACAAGGCAGACACTCTTGGGGTTGCATGCAAATTCTAGATCAAAGCGGTCCAGGGCCTCCCAAGCTTCAATATCAGCAGGATGCAAGATAATATCTGGGTCTTCACTATCACATTTCCTTTTTTTGTGCCACCTCAACTGCTTTGCTGTTTCTTCGGATAGGTACAACCATTTCAGCCTCGGAGTGATAGGCATGTAACAAAGTTGTTTCACCGCCACTTTGTGGTAAGAGAGGCTCCATCTTCGTTTACCACTTTCACCTATCTGGACTTGCCGCAATGCATACATTCAGTATCATCCTTGTGCTCCTTCCGTAACAACATGCATCTCCTTTCGTACACATAAATCTTCTCGTAGTTCATACCAAGACCGGCAACAATCTTCTTTGACAAGTATAAGTTTTTTGGCATGTAGCTGTTTGTGACCCTCGTAAGATTTCGAGGATTCGTGTAGGTTGGTCGCTGTTTGGATTGCCGTAGCC
>VSTD030002314.1:0-11965 GCA_008808055.3 Sporobolus alterniflorus
TGGCACAATTTCCCAGAGAAACCTGCATTCGTAGAGTTTGTTGTAAGAAGTCTTAGTTTACTTTATCATAAATTTTCTCAAAATCTAGCTTGAGAATTCTGTACTACATTGTTATACTACGTATGTGTATTGCTAGAGTATAGTATAGTCATAACACATTCATTAACAATGTCGTCGTGTGTTTAGTTACCTGTATTTCACATATATATAGTGCATTCACCATCATGATGCACCGCAGACACGTCAGCAGATTGATTAAATCTAGTGACTTTCGATCTGGCTTTATTTTGGCGCGCGGACTCTATGGATTTGATCTGATCCAATTCATTGTAGCTTTTGAACCTACCTTCCCAATGTCCTGGCTCCTGGATCTGTCTACAATATTTCCCAGTGATTTTTTCCCTCCTCTTATACTTTCATCTCTCCAATATGCCCCACCGTACCATTTCTGTTCACCACAAGTTAGAGTCACCTCGATTGATATTACACGAAAGATGCGGTTAAGTTCAGAAAATCACATTCGTGGAATTATAATGGGTGTCATCAGTTGTTAGTGTGCAGCTAGCTGTTATCATCCATACGTAGTGAGATGATAGTCATCGACACTCGTGTTAAGCTGGGGACAGATCCATTTAAAATTACGCTGATGATTAGAAAATGCAGACTCTTGTAGATGCAGTAAAGTGGAAGGAAGAGAAGAGGGAGAAGCTCCAAAGTAGTCCATGTTATGTAAACGTGCAAGATAAAATTATTGGGCCCGTTGGCTTTTTTGCTGTCCAGCCAGAATGATCCAGGATTGTACATGGGCCGAGAAGCCCGAGGAATCCCATCCATCATCCCCATATAGCACTCCTCCACTTTTTAATTTGTATACAAGTTATTATCAAATCTGATTAGCTAATCAATCGCCATCGCTATCTATCCCATCTCTATCCCATCTTTACGTTTCTTTTATTTAACACATAAATTCATCTTTACCTAATATGAAGATAAATATAATTAATGCCAACACAAACTGTAGCAATCAGCTCATGGCTGCCGCTATCTGCACCAACCATTTGATACGTCGTGTCCTTTTCGCCATGTCATGCATTTGGCTTACATGCATGCATGATGATTGACACGATACTATATACTTTATATGAGTACTATTACAGTACACTCTAACAGGCTGACCAGGTACCAACTTGCGCATTAAGTTGCTCGTTGATAATGTAATAGAAAAATTAAGCTATGAGCTTCCAGCGCATAATCATATATTATATTGATATATATAATGATGTTACGTTTATAAGTTTGTGTCACGTGCACGATCGTATCAAAATGTTGGATTTTCATATACTTATCGCACAACTACAAATGTCAAATTGCAGCAGCCAATTGCATGAAGAAGACATGGAACAACGAGCGGCATGCAGTGCCCAAAGCGCAGCGCTGTCTGAATGGTTGGTCCCTCGAATATATCTCTATCTGTGGTTTCTGACCCTCGAATCTTGACACGTTCTGAACATGGCAATTGGCCAAATTGCTACGTTTCATCAGTGGTGTGAGGGATCAGTAATCGATCGATTTAATTAAATTTACTTGGTGCTGTAGTCGAGGTGCGCTGTTTGAACTGATCTCTTTTCCACACTACTAGTACGTTATCTCTCTTCGATAAGTTGATCATTATATATATTTTGGGTAAGATCATTTTTCATAAATTAAACCAGAGACCAAGTATATGAGTGGAAAGTGCAATTTGCATATGTACGCTACTACCATACGTGGACCTAAGAATGGCACACAGGTTTATGAAAACTCATGCCGCCCGGCTCACCATGTTAACAGAAAACTGTTACGTCCGTGTCATTATCCATATGTGCAAGGAATCCAGGTGTGAAGTGTGAACACAACAAGCAGGACGCGTATTTGAGCTTCTACAGCCATCAACAATTGATGTTAGCATATACTATGCTTTACATGATCTGGTTCCGTCCAAAAGTCAAAAGGACCCACACACATGTAGATCAAACAAAGCATATCTATAGTAGATAGTCAACAACGCAGACATGTGGTTGATATATGCCCCCACAACACAGTAGACTTTCGATTTTAATACCGTGAGTGGCATTATTACTTGGGCCGTGGTTGACACGCTGTTAGTTGGGCGTTACAAACGAGCCATGTCCATGTGCGTGATCAATCGATTTGACAAGGTAGCAGAAAACCAAGCTTAAATTAAAATAGAGGATAATGATTAATTAATGTATCAGGACGCGCTGTCTGTGTATCATGTGGCAGGTTAATATATTGTCTAACATGGACACATGACATGCCATCAACATGCTGTTGTTAATTATATATTGTAATAATGTTTTCTGCAATTGATTCCGACATGAGATCAAGCTTCAAGCAGCATCATGTCAGCACGACGCGTCCGCACGCAATCTTCTAGACGTACGGGTATATCTTGGAATGTAAGGCCGCGAGAAGCTCTCCTAATTCGCGCTGATGAAATAGAATGGAGACGGCGTGTTGTGTGGGTGATAATAAAAAAAACTAGACTTACGGGGTATGACAACCTGGTGTTTTTTTACTAGGAGAGAAGACCTTTTATGAGTCTAGAAATTTTTTGAATATGTCGCACTCTTATACAACGGCACAATAATCCGTGACAGAGCGAGTTAGACTGACCTTAGACATGCTTTGACATAAAACATGCGATGATTTTTTTTTTAAATACGACATGCAGACCTCTCTCATGAGGGTTCGAATCCGGGTGGGTTTGCTAGAAAGGATAGCCACTGAGCCAACAGCTCGTTCACGTGGGTGATAATTAATCAAGATAAAAAAGAGCCTACATGGTTAAAAAGGTTACTTGAAAGCCTTATGATAAACACATGCCAAAACAGAGAAAAGGTAAAAGAAGAATATATCCAGAAAGGTGGTGTTCTCACTGTCATCTTGGATACCAAGAATGCACTCGGAACAACGACGATGTGTCGATATGGATCTTCTTTTGATTAGCAATGTACTCTTGATCAACTTCTCTTACCAAATAGCTCGTCAAGCTATATAGTACATTATTTCAGACTTGACGAGACGTGAAAAGGAGCGAGATGAATTGTTGAACAAAAGGGATAATCAATGGAAAATTTTCACGTGCGATTGACAAATTGCTTTTCCTCCTATAGAACACTAATCTAATTTGAGGTATAGACCTATATGCTGCTCTCATTAAGAAAATAAACGCATAACCAGACAATCCTAATTAAAGTATTTAAATGGCAAAAAATGCAAGACGTACATGAGGAACCGTAAATAGAAAAAAGAGGAATGCCTAAACCCCAAGACAGATAAAGTAGTCATAAAGTGAGCAAGCAGAGAAATGGAAAACACACATCCAAAAAAAATACTGTGTGGTATTTAAAGCTCAAGAATAATGGTTTCTTCCCGACATGCGCCCCCAGAGAACTTAGATCAATCAAAGTGGATGTTTTGCGGCTGGAATTTTAGAGGTTCAACCCGGCCCGTTTGAGAAACTACCGACCGATTCAAACATAACCTCACCGTGCTGAAACAGTGTGCAAGTATAATAATAGCCTTTCCCGCAAAAAAAAAAGGTATAATAATAACCTCCAAAATTCCCAATGGTGGTCAGCGATCGTCCGTGAAACCGCGGTTCCTGCTCACCGTCGGTTCCCCCGATCCCCACTCTGAAGTCTGGAAAAAACTTACTACAAAGAAAAGGCGAGAGAGGGACACGCGCAAACGTGCGTACACAGTAATCCGCTCGAGTGGGCCCCACACGCATCGCGACTCTTGCGGAGGGAGTTGACAATCGGATCCGTCCGTCGATGCGTCGGCAACGGACGGCGCTGATCGCTGGAGAGGGCACCTTCCGTCCACTCCCGCACCGTTGGGCGTCATCCATCCTCGATGCCAGCAGCAGTGCACTGCACCCGCCGCCCGCCCCTGGATAAATGAGCAGGACACCACCATCCAGCCTCCACAGCTCGTGCTCTCCTCCTGAATCCTGATCTGCCTCCGTGCCGCACCAATCCGGAAAGATGAAGAGCCGGCGGCAGAGCAGCAGCGGCGGGTGCAGGATGGAGAGGAAGGACGTGGAGAAGAACCGGCGGCTGCACATGAAGGGGCTCTGCCTCAAGCTCTCCTCCCTCATCCCGCCCTCCGCCGCCAAGCACGCGTCCCTCCTCTCGGCGCCGGCGCCATGTTCCAAACCCAACAAGGTACTAGATCTCTTCTTCCTCTTCCCCAGTCGTCCCAGGGCATCAGTGGAAGAACGTGTGGTCATCCTCGCCCTGTTTTATTCATTAAGTGCTTCGAGATTTAGTTAAGATAAGCAAGCATCCATTCCTGAACTTGACTCTTTTTTCTCTTCTTCCAAAAGCAGCCAACCGAACGGCACCTTTCTTATAGAAATGAAAAAAGGGGGGAAATAAAGCAGATTCACATACGAGCGGATAGTGATGGCGACTTAACACTCTTCCGGACAAGTGTAGCACACGGTTAGGGAACAACAGCGCGACTAGTAACAAAAGCCACTATTAATGACTGGTAAAGTTTCTGGAAAGCAACGGTAGTTTTTTTTTTTTTGCGAATGAGCAACGGTAGTTTCAACTGGTAGTAGCAAGTTGTAAATCGAAAAACTGGTAGTAGCAAGTTGTAAATCGAAAAACTGGTAGTAGCAAGTTGCAACCGGGATTGTCCATTTTTTGACATTCTGGTCTGCAGTTTCCAACTGGTTGGAAGCAGAATTGGTGATGCTATCTACCTGCCTCTATTCAACTACTGTACTACAGTGTTCCCTCCGGGTATCCAGCCATGGCTCAGCTTCAGTCACGTTTCTGAAAAACAAATCACAGCAAGCACTGAGCTTTCCCTTCATAATTCAGCCACGTGCTACAGCCGCCGCCATGGATTTCTTTCCTGAGGTCGCTACACCCTCGTGACAGCGACGCGCTCGCTCGGGGCCAGGCGTAGACACGTGCGGGATGTGGTGGCAACCCGTGCACAACAATATCATTGGATTATTCGATCCATAGGGTAGGGTAGGGTAGGTTTCCACTAAAAAACTTTTTAACGATTCCGTCTAAAACAAGGATGGATTGGCTAGTCCACCACCACACCGGACCGGGATCTTCCGCGGCTCATATGTAGGTAGCCGACTGTCAAGGCTCCGCGCCCCCACCACACCATCCACTCTAATCTGTCATGTGCCAACAAAGTGTACAGTAAGCGGGGAACAGGCACGTGGTATTTCTCCCTGAATAAACTTTACTTGAAGAACACAAAGGTGTGGATAATACTAGACTGCTGATCCGTTCGTCGACAATCAGATCGACTGCTAATGATGCTTGTGTTTGGCAGAAAGTGAACTTTTTTACTGTGTCTGTGATGGTATCTTTCCCCGTTGTTAATTTAGAATAAAATAAATCCTAAAAAAAGCTGCTGCAGGACACGGTGACGCAGCTGGACAACGCAGCGGCGTACATCAAGCAGCTCAAGCAGCGGATCGAGGAGCTGAAGCAGCAGCGCAGGGGCGGCCACGCGCAGGGATGCGCCGCCGCCGGCGTGCGCATGCCGGTGATCGAGGTGCGGTACCAGGACGGCACGCTGGAGGTGGTGCTGGTCAGTGAGGCCGGGCGGCCGTTCAAGCTGCACGAGGTGATCACGGTGCTGGAGCAGGAGGGCGCCGAGGTCGTCAGCGCCAGCTTCTCCGTCGTCGGCGACAAGATCTTCTACACCATCCACTCGCAGGCGATCTGCTCCAGGATCGGCCTCGAGGCGACCAGGATCTCCGAGAGGCTGCAAAACCTGCTCCTCTCCTCGACTGATGATATGGCCACAAGCCAGCAGTAAAGCAGCTCATCGGCTGGCCGGAGACCAAGAACAGCGGCGCTGTAGCTACTGATGACAGTTCGGTGGCTTGTTTGCGCTGTCACTGTTCAAGGAGGCCTGCACGGCTACACAATTACAGACATCGACGACAGGATGGACGACTGGAATAATCAAGCCGTTGCTACGTCATTGCTGGCCTGCTAGTTATGGCTGTAGGGTACTGGAATATTGTTACAGAAGTAGAGATGGCCATGAGACCACGGAAGGGAAGCTGGGTCATTTGCAGTTGTGCATATGTAGCAGGAGCAAGAAAGCAGAGTACTGCTTTTGTTTCCTTTTTTTGCAGCTCTAGCAGGTCGGACTGACATGCGTCTTGGCTTTGCTCTACGGGCTGTTTCAGCCGATTTTTGGTTGGTCGCTGTCGCTGGTCGGTTTCCTCCTCTGTGCCTCTACTACACTGCTGCCTACTAGTAGAATCGAACATTGTGTGGCAAGGTTCATTAAGCCGACCTGGGAGAAATGCACCGCACGTTTGGCCTGTTACTGTGGTATTTGCAGTCTGTTGTTCTAAACAGGGAGGGGGGGGGGGTCAGCCTCAGGGTTGTTTAAGAGAAAAAAACAGTTTATCAGATGATGGTTTGTTCAATGATATCAGTATAAGAATGTTGATCGTGACGGACCCGAAGCACATCTCGGATGCCTTGAATCCATAGAAACCGATCTTGACTTTGCTCATCCACGCAGCAGCGACCTGTGTGCGCATTTTTTGGTAGGTAGCCGTAGCTTTCCTTGGCCGAGGAAAAGAAAACATTCCCATGATTATAATTTTTTTATAATGGATAAAAAGATCTGGTTTTGACATGAAAGGAAGTTATTACATAGCATGCAGCCTTCCGTCTACCCGAACTGAGGTGAAAGAGATTACACTATAGTTCAAATTATAAGCATGACAAGCAAAATATGTTGCTGAAAACACCATAGTTAATCACCCCCACACCAGGTTTTAGCCATTCTTCTTTTATTGTTTTGTTTCCTTGGATGTGTCCTCAAGCAGCTCATGACGACCATCCATTCTTCCCATGATTATAATTGAGCTTATGTTTGCCCTTTTGCGTCAACCGCGTTGAGTACTTCCACGCCTTCACCTTCACCCATGTTTTAAAACGATTTTTTTTTAAAACATTTACTGCAATTGCAAGCAGTGTAAAACTCTTCCATTTTCTTATTCTCACGTGCTGTTTAATTCATCTTGTTCCGTTGTGCATGTGTAAGAGCAAAAAGGAATTTATCATGAAGAATTTTGAAGCTTCGTCTACAAAGCTTTCACCTGCTCCTCGACCTCGAAGAGTTTCAATTTTCTGTGACCACTGACTGTTTGGATGGTCTTCGTGGTAACAGTCGCTGTTCGTGCTCCGGGGTCTGGCAGCGGTTGGACCTCGCAGTCGCCGTGCTCGAGGGACCAGGGGACTTGTACTGTGCTGGCTTAGGTATCATCCAAATACTCACACTGTGCATCACGAAATTCACATCCAACCGATGACCCAAATCACGATGTAGAAATAGAGCACATCTCGACGGTGACGTATAAATGGAGCTCCTCAACGTTAACCGCAAACACTGTATGCGTTCCTTCTCTCTTCTCTCGCCTCTCACAACTGGACTCGTGATGGCTCTTCAACTGCTGCTAGGTGAGCTCACCACAGGAGATGATGGAGCTCGTCGGCTGGATCTGGAGGAGGAGCCACCTCACCTCATCGTCCTCCCGCTCGCACAAGAAGTGAGTGTGTGTGAGAAAGAGAGCAGCGTCTTCGTCTTCGTCGCCTTCGACTCCGGGTGGAGCTCCTCCATTTTGCTCTCCTCCCACCATGGCACTGCCCGCTCGCCGCTGCACTTTTGGCACTCCTCGCCACCGTGCTCGGGCTCCTCCTCATGCTCACCCCGTCCCAAGGGGGCCATCTGTCGCGGGGCACTCCGCGGTGTGTGAGTTCCGACGGGTGAAGATCGGCCATGGGGGCGGTGGTGGGAGTTCATCTTTTCGGAGGAATGAGGAATGGAGCACCCGTTGGAGTTTATCTTTTTGGATCAGTACTCATACCACTGTATAGGACCTAAATTGAGGAATGGGTCTTATCTTTCATTGGAGATAGCCTTAGTTACCTAGTACATGTTCATGAGATGTGAACGGGAAGATCATCTTCGTAGTAGATGGGAAGACACCTCTCGATCGACATGCCGGAGGTCCAACAGCCGACCGTCGCATGAACACTAGTTGAGGTAGAAAGAAGTCCGGCCGTAAATCAAAATCGGACATCTATTGAAGACTAGCAATACCGGAGAGGGGGGTACCAGCATCCAAAACGCATTGTGTGTGCTGTCACGCTCACGCTCTAGCCCAGTCCAAACAATGGGGCTATGTGACCGCACAGCCCAACACTTTTGTGGCAAATGTGCTCGCCCTCACGCTCAGTCCAAATCCTTCGCCCTGACGGGACTGGACCGTCCACTCCTCCATCCAGTCTGGCTTTGTAACGTTCCAAATGCCACGTAATATTCCGTGTAATTTTTATTTTAGCCTTTTTGATTTTTTTTACAAAGAGACCTCTGAATAAACATTTTTGATATCTGGACCCGAGTACAGGGTGTCATCCATCCTGACGCCCCAAGTGCATAGTAGGGCGTCAAGGATAGTGGTGTCCTAGTTGGTACAGCTGGAGGGGGATCGCGCCACCCTCACTGGCGCCCTTGGGACACGGTAGGGCGCCAATGAGGCTGGCACCCTGTCGCTTATACTAGTTCGGTCGGAGTCTTTCTTCTTCCTCCCTTGTTCTTTCTACTCTCCTTCTCTCTCTCTCCAAAGAAGCGCCACCGCCGACGATTCGGCCCTCCGGCCACTCCCATGCCCTTTCCTCTCCGTGAAGATCTTCCCCAAGGTATCCTCCCCCCTTTATTTAGAAAATGCACCTCTATTTTGCCTCGGATTTGAATAAAATCACTCAACTAGGGTTAGGATGATTTTTTCTTGAAAATTGTAGTTGTGGTGTTTTATGTGATTGATTTGTATGATTATTGGTTAGTACATTGGAGAGTTTGTGGTAGTGTAGTTATCAATGTTGAAAATTAACCCTAATTAGGTTTATTTAGTATTTTGGTTGATATTTTCATCCAACGCAAGTTTCCTGTTCTGCCGTCCACCGCACCACCGACCCAACGGCGGTGACTTCCCGCAGACGCTGAGGCGCGGACCCGGCGCGCAGGCTCCCAGTGGCATCCTCCCGTTATTTCTACACGAGTCCCTGCCCTCCCTCGTCATTCCGCACGGGGCGGAGAATCCAGCGTCCCGTCTGGTTCCAACTTTCCTGCCGCGGCTCGGCTGGTCTCAGAAAAATAAAAATAATAAAACAGGGAAAGTTTCCTGCACCGGCAACTGCCGCTTTCCTGGGGCTCCCTGCTCCTCGTCCAGAGTTGCACCATCGCTGACAGAGCGCGACCGCGGCCGCGTGTACGCACTGCCGTCCACTGGACCGATTCTACGGCAGTCCAACGAGCCGACGAAGCTTCCAGTTCCCCTGTTGCGTCAAGCACAAAACAGTGGAGTCCCGCCAGAGCAGTGGCGGAGCCTTCTCCAAAGCAAAGCGTTGCGCAGAAGCGACCACCGCCCGCTTGTCTTGTCAGTCGCCACCGAAACCCAGCTGCGCGCGCGGAGGAGGGATTCATGCGGTCTCAGACGCCGGAGGGGAGGAAGGGCCGCCCGCCGCGGCTCGCCGGCATCCGGGTGGGCCGTTCCCCGCCGTTGCGCTCGCGCCGGGGCGAGAGCGGGGCGCGTGCGTCCGCGCACCGCCCCACGTTCGGGTGGTCGCGCTCGCGGGCGTGGAAGGCGAAGGGGGGCCTCGTCCTCGCGCGCTCCGCATCCGAGCCGGTGCTCTGTCTCTCGGCGCGCGTGCACGCAGCGCCGGACGACGGGGACAACCCGCCGTCCCCGCTGGCGCCGCCGCTCGAGCGGCCGCACAGCTGCTACGACGTTCTCGACCCAGGCTCGCCCTTCGGCCGCTCCTCCTCCGCGGCTTCACTCACCAAGCTTAACTCCTCGAAGGTACGGCGAACCGATCGACCTCCGATGTCCCGTTTCGGCGCGCGGATTTCAGTAGTTGATTGGTGTGGTGGGGGATGGTTTGGTGTAGGAGGCGAAGGTGGTGGTGAGCGTGACAGTGGAGGGGAGCGTTGGGCCCGTCAAGGCCATGGTCCGCCTGGGCGCCAGTGTCGGGGAGGCCATTGCGGCGGTAGTCAAGAGGTACGCCAGGGAAGGGAGGAGCCCGCGCCTGGACCTGGCCGCCGCCGATAGCTTCCAGCTCTACCACTCTTACTTCACCCTTGAGAGTAAGACGCTACCCCTTTACATTACACTTTGTCGCAATTTTATATGACAAATGGCATGATCAGTTCTTTTGATAGGATAGGACATAGAGTTGTTTGGAGCAAGCAATTTCATTGACAATTCAGCTTCCAATTCCAACCATCCCAGTCAGTAGTCATGGGGTCAAAAATTCAGATAGCATTTTCTGATTTTAGTGTTCAGAGGCCATGGAATCATTCCTCTATTCTAAAGTAGAATTAAACTGATCAAGTGTTTCTAATTCTTCATTAATGATTAAATGAATCACTGTTGGGCAAACTCGTAAAAAAAAATTGAACAAAGTACAGCAAGGGAAGCCCCTCCTGTGGCAAACTCGCAAATTTAGGTTAGTGACCAAGCTACATAAGCAATGTAGATTCTTCCAAACCAATCACTGAGAATAGTGTGTAGGCTGGACAAATTTTACCTGTCCATTTTTTGCGGCCCACTTCTCATAATTTGCTGTGTAATTATCCAACCAGTCCCTATGTTCTACTTCATATGGATATCATACACAGTATGGTGTACAAATTGCTAGGCACTTTTTGTAGCATATAACAACCACTATATGGCAATTTCATTACATCATTAATATGCAATTACAAGCTCATCACATCACATTGATGTTGAGAGATCTCATATTTTTTCCTAGAATCCAAAACCATATCGTCCAAGTCCAATACAGCTAAAAATACTTTTTACTTGTATCATGAGAATAATGTGAATTTATCTTGAAAGAACTTCTATTCTGTTATAATCTTTCTCATCTTTATGATAGGTGTATAGGAAAGGAAACCATTTCCCATGTCCTGAATGGAATGTCAACTGGCTTGAGTAATTGGTATAACAAATTTTAGGACTCGTTCGGTTGTCTATACATTTTTCCTGCTTGGGAAGATTACTGAATGGAGAAGATTGCCCCTATGCTTTAGAGGTCAACTATAGCCTGTAGGCAACTTGTAGTCCTGTGTGACTCAGACAAGCTTGAGGCATGGGCTGGCCCCATTTTTCGTAACACCAATATATACGCTACAGTTTCAATAGATTAATTCTTGTAGAAAACTTGTGTATAACAAGTTAGTATTAGTTAGTTTTCTTAAAAGTGAGAATTGCTATGTGGTCGGTGCTAAATTTCAGTTATAAATGTTTGATGCTAATGTAGCTGTGGTAGAAATCAAAGAGAGGCCAGGATTCAGCCTATAGAACTAGTTCTCTTGATTCCAATTTTCAAATTTTAATATGAATTCGGATACTTTATCATTTTGTACAATACATTGTCAAAAAGGCATTGTTTACCTGTTTGAGAGACATTTGGTAAACATCCTTGGCATCATAAGTAGAATTTCATCCAGGCACCTAGTGTTGATGTCTCTTGTTGGTATATATATTGGGATTTGTGCAAAATATAGCTTTTCTGAAGTGGATGAAATCTGAATGATGAGTTATATGTTGTAGACCATTTTATTACAGAAGCAGAGTGTATGAACATCGTGAACGTCAGTTTTCATTTTCTCATATGACCGTGAACTGTAAACCTGGCAATTTCAGTTCACCCGGAGAATGCACTTTTTGGTTCATTATATCTATGAAGTTAGTCATCTTATCAGTAGAGCAACCAGCTTAATTTTTTGTTTCTCGCAGGTCTGAACAAAAATGATAAAATTGGAGATGTGGGAGGTAGAAATTTCTACCTACACAAAAATGACGGAAGTAATAGGCTTAACCCCCAGA
>VSTD030002315.1:0-11965 GCA_008808055.3 Sporobolus alterniflorus
CTGGTTAGCACTCGATCAAGATCAAGATGCCACTCACAGCATCCATGAGATATTCCACATTATTTTTGGAGTTCATCATGACTACAGCGTTGGCACGAGTAGCCTCTATCTCGAGCCCCATGGTGCTGCTTTGGCCAGGAAACACTTGGAGGTAAGTCATCATATTCAGTGTGTCCAGTGAACCACCGGAAACAGACATCCACATAGGGCCATCAGAACTGGCCAAAGTCACAAACTCACGCACTGCATTCCTGGCTATTTCGGCCAGCATTCGTGCATCATCTAGACGTACAGGTTCAGTTTCGGACGGGAACTCAAGTTGGAAAGCACGACTCCATGGAGTAGAACTTATTGGCAATTCAGAATTCATCAGACGTGCAAGCTGCCAAATAAAACATGCAACATCACCACTGCCAATTTCACATGAATGACTTATAACTTTCAACCTGAAGAGAAATACAATCTGTAACAAATCCAAACATGCAATAAAAGTAGAGCTAAATTCACGGTCATATCATGTACTCTTGTTTCAACCATTGATTTTGTAGAAAAGTAGTATGGATAGATGGTAGGTTTGAAAATGAGAAAATATTATAAATATTTATAATAATTATAATTAATAATAATAATTTTAATTAAAACTAATAATAAAAAACGATTATTCAACTTTTGATCAATGGCTTGCTTTGGATCCTCGGGTGCAGCAACGTCCTCAGCCACTGCGTGCATTAAAAGGATCAAATTTGGTCCCACTAGCTGTCTAATCACTCCATCATATGTTGTCTCCTTGACCAAATGATACGGGCGGAGGAGAGAAACCGGTTTCGGATAGATGTGATTAGTAGGAAAAATATTAATTTGATATCAAATATAATTTTAATTAAAAGATTGCTATTAATTTTAATTGCTAAACTACTCTTATATTTCTATACTATTGTCAAACATACTACCATACTACTACGATAAAAAAAGTAATATGATATAATCCAGATCGTTAGATCTATTCATACTATTTTTTTAAAGTAGTATACGGCTATGTAAAAATTATCTTAATTTTCAACAGTCAACCTTTCAATAGGAGATCATGGAGGTTCATCTGTGCAACTTGGACAAACCATAGTCCTCGTTATCTGCTTAAGCTTACTGTTTTCATCCCTAAAAATTTCGTTCTCCATTTTCAACCTATAGTTCTCTTCTTTTCCACTCATATTCTATTGTTACATGAAAGAGTAAAGAGCATGATTAATTGCTTCTTACTTGCACCTGATACTTGCAAGAAAATTACCTCAGCCATTTCTAACTACTAGTGGGGAAGTGCAGCTGATGGCCGAGGGATGCATTGGAAAAAAATGGTCTGAGCTGACCTTGCCAAAGCCTTATGGAGGCATGAGCTTCAAAGATATCAAGAAGTTTAATCTAGCCATGCTGGTAAACAGGGTTGGCGCCTAGTGACTAATTCATCATCTCTCTATGCTCGGGTTCTTAAAAGTAAATACTACTCATCAGGGGATTTTATGTCAGCAAGAAGGAAAAAGAATTCTTCCCACACTTGGCATGCTATCTTGACAGGCAGATCAGTTTTGGAGCTTGGTTTAATTTGCCACATTGGTAATGGAACTTCTACTAATATTTAGATTGACAGATGGGTCCCAAATGGTATTGGTTTAAAGCCAGTGTGCAGACCAAAAGGTGCAACAACAACTAAAGTTTCTGAACTTCTAAGTGGTACGAGTTTGAAAGTGTATCTAGGCCCCATGTGAGTTTTAGAGGATTGATGACCAATAATTAGATATCTAACCTTGTGTTGAGAGTTTTGTAGTGTACGACATCCAAAAAGCAATACAGACGATGAAATAAATTTTTATATGGGCATTAATGATGAAAAAGAAAAACATCATGAAGATTACGTAGAATTGAGGATTTATATTTTATTTGAGTTCTAGAAGCTCCGTACTATTAAGGAGGATACATTAGATGAGTTAGTGAAGTGCAAAACATCAAAAATCTACCCTACCACTAAAAATGCCTGTCAGGCCAAACATATCTGTTCCCCTAACCGGATTTTAAAGACTCTGGCCGAACATGTCCGACCTCCGGACTAGATATGTCCGACCTCTCTTCCTTATCCGGGTTCCAGAGACCTAATCCGGACATGTCCGGCCCCTAAGCCGGACATGTCTAGCCTCTCAACCTTATCTCAGGTTAACCAAGCCTATTCGGCTCCTAGGCCGGGTTCCAGAGGCATTTCTCAGATATGTCCGGCTCCCAGTCTGAACATATCCGACCTAACCCAATTCCTCAACGGCTAAGTCCCGGACCGAATATATACGACCCCCAAGCCAATTTCTAGAGAGGTTGACTGGATATGTCTAGCCCCCAATCTGGATGTGTTCGGGTTTCTGACACCCAAACGGCTAGATTCTCTTGGGGAGCTATACCCCCCCCCGGCCTCTCTAGCTCAATTGGCCACTCATTTCACATTGCAAACACTTTGAGACACTCTCTTAAGCTCCTAACCTCTCTCCTTCAAGCTTCATTCAAATCCAAGCTTCCTAGGAGAGATTTGAGCCTCACTGTTGAGTGACCCACTCGATCTTCATCTCAATCACTTCACCAATGATCTACGTATGTTCATTACTCTTGAGGATTTGTTCCTCTAGACGGACTAGGTTATCCAGGAGTCATCAAGATTGTGGTTGACCCCAGTAACTTTGTATTGCCCTCTCCTTTGTGGGGATTTGATAGTGAAAATCGGACTAGATCTTGGTGATCATTCGGAGTGGATTAGGGTTGAAAGAGATACGACTCTTTGTGAGCTCCACAATGAAGACGTATGCATCATTTGTGGGTGGTCAAACTTCAGGAAGAAATCTTGTGTCTTTGTATCTCTCATTTTGATTTACTTACTTTTCTTGTTTAAGCTTTGTTCTTATTTAGAGTTTGACATAACCCTAGATTTGAATCATAGAGTTTAGGTTGCTTCTAGTTGTTCCCGTTATTTCTCTAAGCTCCATATTATCTAGCTTGCCAATAGTAAACTTATCGGGACCTAGACGTAACATCTTGCCTCCCGATCTACTTTTCTATTGTGCGAAGTTTCTGGTGACCGGACATATCCGGCCCCCAAATCAGGCATATCTAGCCTAGCCTAGACATATCCGACTTGAGGCCGAATATATCCGGCCCTGCAGTTTTAACTGTTTAAATTAAGTGAGTTTTAGGTTTGATTGGCTATTCACCCTCCCTCTAGGCAATTTTCAATTGGTATCTGAGTCATACTCTCCGAAAGAGCCTAATCGCTTGGAAAGAAAATGTCGAGGACCGCGAAAATACAAGAAATCACACAAAAGTTTAATGAAGAAGGCAACCCCATCATTGTTGAAGAAGGTTCCAAGACGGGAGCGTCAAATGCTCCAACCTTAGAGGACCTCATGAAAAGGTTAGAGAAGCTTATGACCGAAAATAACAAATTAAGAAGAAAGGTTAAAGCAAAGAGGACTAAAAGAGGACATTCCTCAAGCGAAGAATAAGACTCATCAAATGAAGAGGATGCCTCCCAGAAAGGGAAGAAAGGAAGAAACAATTACGATATGCCTTCCTATAAGTCAATGTCTTTCACTTATGATAATATGCCTAGCACTATCGCTTATACTTCCATACCCGTTGGCAAAGCTCCCT
The DNA here is from genome assembly GCA_008808055.3 of Sporobolus alterniflorus. NCBI lineage: Eukaryota > Viridiplantae > Streptophyta > Magnoliopsida > Poales > Poaceae > Sporobolus > Sporobolus alterniflorus. Next base: position 3,679 of record VSTD030002315.1, read on the forward strand.
ACTTTAATGGAACTTGTTATAATCAATAGAAGCATTACATAAAAATTATTTATACTCTATTTCACCTGAGGTTTGATAAGTTGTTTGTGATGGTATAGAGATCGTGATTGCTCCATTATTCTCTATGGGATGTGGTCTCTGTGGAGTCCAAGGAATGATAGGAAACATGAAAAATCCCCTATCCTGATGAAGCTAGCCATTGATTGGGAAATGGGCTCATAGTGTAGTGGTAAGTCCACTAGCTAGAGATCTCCCCACCAGGGTTCAAATCCTGATGACTGCATCGGGGTTACCTCTATTTCAGTAGATGGGAGAAAAAAAATTCTCCCCCCCCCCTCGAATTTCCTCAAAAAAAAGCTAGCCATTGATTGGGCCTTGGAGGTCTGCTTCCAGTTGACCATTGATTCAGACAGGCAAGTGCAAAATCAGAGCTCGAGAGATCTAAAGCGGTGGCAGCAACCTGATGCAGGGTTTGTGATGATCAATACAGACGGTGCCTTCAAGGTGGAGTCTCTATCAGGTGCAACAGAAGCTATGATCAGAGATGAACAGGGGTCCTTCCTGAAAGCTTCCGCTCGGCAAATTCCATTAGCTGGTTCTACACTGATGGTTGAAGCAGAGGCATTGAGAGATGGCATTCTACTCTTGGGACCACTGCCACAACAAAAGGTTATCCTTGAGACTGACTCACTTGAATTAGCAAACATTTGGCGAGGCCATGAGAATCATCGCTCGGAGATACAACTGTCGAAGTAGTTTTATGACACTTCTACCGGTGCTGCTACAGGAGCAGCCCGCTGTAGTTCTTTTATGAGGAATGGCTTTAGCCTCTTGGTCGTTGGCTATGGATGAACGCGGGGGTACCCGGTCCTCAGGGTACCGACAATTAAATATCAAAGTGGTTTTACGACACTTCCACCGGTGCTGCTATAGGAGTAGCTCGCTATGGTTCTTTTGTGGGGAAGAGCTTTAGCCTCTTGGTTGTTGGCTATGGATGAAAGTGGTGGACACCAAGATTTACGTGGGTCGGGTCGCTGGAGCATAATACCCTACGTCCATGGGAGAACTGAGTTGTATTGCACAAGTCTGCCCTGCCTGAGCCTTTTTTTTGACCCCTGTGAAGTGGCGTCTGCCCGATCCTTTTATAGCTCGAGGTCAGATAGTTACAATGAGTCCCGAGGCCCGACAAATGGCCTCGGGGCAGGTCAAATCATATGTTGTAGGGAACAACAACTAGGAGTAGCAAATGATGTCTTGTATAATGTCAGCAGTGTGGAGTCGTCCTGTCGTATCGCTCTGTTGCACTGAACATGATCCGCCTCGTGGTGCCGTCCTATCGGGTCATATCACCTCGGTAGCCATGTCCAGGAGTGGTTAGTTGGGCCGACGCTGCACTATAGAGCAGCACTATAGCAGCCTGCACGTCTTGTAGACGCTTCGATAACACACGAGTGTACCTTAGAAACACGTGAGTCTAGCTGTGTGCGTAGGGCAGCTAAGCCTTTTTTTATTTCTATGGTCCACAGCCTGCTAGGAGCCATGTGATACATGGTGGCACTGGAGCTCCCCTCTCAGGAAGACAGAGCCCGGAGCCATGGGACACATGGCAGCACCAGAGCTCTCCTCGTCAAGGAGGCAAGGACCGGAGCTGAGGGACACGTGGCAGCACCGGAGCTCACCTTAGCAAGGAGGCGAGGTCCAGGGCCGCGGGACACATGGTGGCACCGGAGCCCACCTCTGTAGGGAGGTGTGGTCCGAAGCTACAGCTTACATGGCAGCGTGTGGATGCATTCCCTGCTCCTTGTCGTGACTTAGAGCTTGTATGCGGGGGTACTCGGTCTTCAGGGTACTGACAGAGGCCCCCAGGTCCACCTCAGGAGAGGCTACGAATCCACAGGTTGGGCCAACTCTTCGGTGCCCGCTCGGTTATCTTGAACTTTTTACTTGGCAGTCGACGACGGGCCCCCGAGAGGTGCCGGGGCTAAAGATCCGGGAGCGCTCACCATCAACGAACGGTAAGTAACATCGACGGTGGGCCCTCTGGGAGGTGGTGCCGAAGCTGATGATCTGGGAGCGCCCACTATCAACGCTAAGAAACATCGACGGTGGGCCCCCGGGAGGTGCCGGAGCTAGAGATCTCGGAGCGCCCACCATCAACGCTAAGAAATGTCGACGACGGGCCCCTGGGAGGTGCCGGAGCTGGAGGTCCGGGAGCGCCCACCATCAACACTAAGAAACATTGACGGCAGGCCCCTAGGAGGTGCCAGAGTTAGAGATCCGGGAGCGCTCACCATCAACGCTAAGAAACATCGACGGCGGGGCCCTGGGAGGTCCGGAAGCGCCCACCATCAATGCTAAGAAACGTCAACAACAGGCCCCCGGGAGGTGCCGAAGCTGGAGATTCAGGAGCGCCCACCATCAACGCTAAGAAACGTCGATGGCGGGCCCCCGAGAAGTCTGAGAGTGCCCACCATCAACGCTAAAAAACGCCAACGGCGAGACCCTAGGAGGTGCCGGAGCTGGAGGTCTGGGAGCGCCCACCATCAATGCTAAGAACGTCAACGGTGGGCCCCCGGGAGGTGCCGGAGCTGGAGATCTGGGAGCGTCCACCATCCACGCTAAGAAACATCGACGGTGGGGCCCCTGGGAGGCTGTGTCAGAGCTGGTGATTCAGGAGCACCCACCATCAATGCTAAAAAACATCGACGGCGGGCCCCCGGGAGGTGCCAGAGCTGGAGATCCGAGAGCGTCCACCATTAATGCTAAGAAACGTCGACAACATGCCCCTGGGAGGTGCCAGAGCTGGTGATCTGGGAGCACCATCGATGGTGGGCCCCCGGGAGGTCCAGGAGCACCCACCATCAAAGCTAAGAAACGTCGAAGGTGGGCCCCTGGGAGGTGCCGAGTTGGAGGTCCAGGAACGTCAACCATCAACGCTAAGAAACGTCGACGGTGGGTCCCCAGGAGGTGCTGGAGCTGGAGGTCCGGGAACGCCCACCATTAATGCTTAGAAACATCGATGGCGGGCCCTCGGGAGGTGCCGGAGCTCGAGATCCAGGAGCGCAGCAGCGCCTGCGGAGCCCACCCCTCGGACAGGGCGGTGAATGGTTGCAGAAACATAGGGACAAATGCTCAAAGAGTAGTTAGAACACATTTCACCCTTACTCAGGTTGAGCACTTCGGCTGACGCTTTTCTTATGACCTGAACATGCCATGTGCACCAATTAGCGGGGTATGTAATAGTTTGCATCTCCCGACGCACGTACCAAACAGTAGGCCTAAACCGAGGCGCATCGACCCACCGCTGACAGTGAGGGAGGCACCTAAGGAGCAGACTCACCCAACAGACACCTAGGCTTAGCCTGAAGCGCGCTCATGATACAAAACCAGACTGAGGCAAGGCGATCCACCATCGATGGCTGAATGGGGCCCCTTAGGGAGAACTTCCTCAGGACGCGTCAGGGGTTTAGCTCCGCCTGGGGTTAACATACTCAGTAACATGGTCTAGGAACGCTACAAACAATTAACCACCTGGCCTCTAAGGAAAATGACACAGTATCCTACAGCAGCCCAACTTAGCGAATAGCTTGGCACAGACCAATCCTTTCAGGCATAAAAAAGGGAGCAAACCCCCGCTAAGAACTGAGGCAAAAACCCGGAGGTGAAAAAGAAAGGAAAACAGAGGTGCTTTGAAAAGACGCAGATACAGAACCAAGTAACTAAGACCCAAAACATGGCACCACGTAGGAGAAGATAGGCCATAAATGAAGATAAAGACCCACCGCCGGCGAGCTAAGACAGCTGCTGAAAAACGGAGTCCGTTCAGACCTCACCGAGGTTTAGCTGCTCCGGACCTATTTCTAGACACTATGCTAACCAGAGAATATGGGAGGCATGCCCGATTGGCTGTATGGAAACCTTGAGTAACAAATACGGAAATGAATTCAGACATGTCACACAAAGGGTAAAATTTACAGAGACGATCAACTGGGAGAGCTTGTTCATTCTGTCGTGGTTGAGTAACTGCCAGAGCATGAACTCGTCTGTGGGAGTGAACCCGCATGGGAGCACGGAGAAGGTGAAGCTGTTGCTGAACAACAGCCACCTCGAGCCTCAGGCTATGAGGCTGCAACATCCTCACGGGGATGATACCATGGAGTAGTAGAAGCATCGCTTACAGAGAAACACCAAGCCCCCTACCTGACACGTCAAATATCGAAGTGGTTTTACGACACTTCCACCTGTGCTGCTACAGAAGCAGCTCATTGTGGTTCTTTTGTGGGGAAGGGCTTTAGCCTCTTGGTCATTGGCTATGGATGAACACAGGGGTACCCGGTCCTCAGGGTACCGACAGTTAAATGTCGAGGTGGTTTTAGGACACTTCCACCGGTGCTGCTACAGGAGCAGCCCGCTGTGATTCTTTTGTGGGGAATGGCTTTGGCCTCTTGATCGTTGGCTATGGATGAACGCGGTGGACACCAAGATTTACGTGGTTCGGACTGCCAGAGGGTAATACCCTACGTTCACAAGAGAACTGAGTTGTATTGCACAAGTCTGCCCTGCCTGAGTCTTTTTTTCCAACCCCTGTGAAGTGGCGCCTACTCGAGCCTTTTATAGCTCAAGGTCGGGAAGTTACAATGAGTCTCGAGGCTCGACAGGTGGGCTCGGGGCAGGTCAAACCCTATGTTGTAGAGCATAATGGCTAGGAGTAGCAAATGATGTATTGTACGATGTCAGCAACGTGGAGTCATCTTGTCTTATCGCTCTGCTGCACTGAACATGGTTCGTCTTATGATATCATCCTGTCGGGTTGTATCACCTGGTCTTCAGGGTACCGACAACACCCAATCTTGCAAGATGTTCAAGCTATGTCTTTATTCTTTTTTGAGTTTGTGGTGCGTCATTCAAAGCGTTAAGGTAATATTGCAGCTCATCTTTGTGTTAGGAATGCCGCTTGTAATTCTGTGCTAGTATGGGAAAGATCTCCCCCAAGTTTCTTGCTTTCACAGTTGTATGCTGATTGTAATCCTTGATCGATGAATGAAAGCATGTTCTAAAAAAAGAGCATGATTAGTAACCCCGAGTGGTGAATGGCAGGGAAAGGAAAAATGTTAAGTCGATTTCATTGATATAAGCAGCAATTATTGCATGCAGCATTTCAATCTGATTGCTTGAACTCCTTTCAGAGGCTTCGCTCTGGAAAATCAAGAAATTTCCAATTATAAATTCTTCCATTCCAAAAGGGAATAAGCCAAGTGTTTTTCTAGCATAGAAGGCAAGCGAAAGCACATGTGCCAGACAGCGTTTTCTAGGGAGTAGGGACCACAACGAAAAAGTAAAAAAATGCTACTACTCCCTCCATATCTAAATATTTGATTTTTTTACATCAACTTTGCCCATTTATTTTATTTATTTTTTAAAAAAATATAAAAATGAATATAATACACTTTATTATATAATATATTTTTAGTATATATTTAATTTTTCACATTTTTAATACAATGAGTGATCAAAGTTGGTGTTGGAAAAGTCTAATGTCAACTATTTGAAGACCCAGGGCCAGGAGTATATGTCAGATATTGTATTTTTTGTGAGAAATCAGATATTGTATTTGACTGTATAAAACGTGGCTGTGTAGTGTGGTTTCAGTTAAAACATTTAAAAGCGAGCACAACTGCATATGTAACCATTTTAAAAAATTACAGATTAAACAGTGGAGGATATTTGGATATTTCAAAGATGGATAACTTAAAATAGAAATCTTGACTAAAATAATTCATTACAGCGCTTGCACAAATGCCCAAACAGTTTGGAGATCTAGAACAAACTTGTGTAGCTGGAAAGTTTGCTAAATTAGAAACCATAAGGATACACAATAATTATTAAATTCTACCGTTCTTATATAAATAAAAGAAAAATCCTTTTGAGTAACAATTAAAAATCAGCTTAGAACTTCACCAAAAAAAAAGAACAAGATTAAATGATTTAGAAAGGAACTCAAAATAATATAAGGACCAAGAAACCTCCAAGATACATACTTCATTCAACATTACATATAAAAAAGGTTAATTGAATATGTGATGCTTGCAAGAGACAATATTTGGAGTTGTGCTTGTGTATGCCCATATTTTGTTGAAATCTTTAATATTATGGCAAAATATGCACAACTCTTGTCAAGGGGTTCATAGTTGGAGTGGTAAAGGCCACTTACAGTGAAGCTCCATACCAAAATTTGAATTCTGGTGGCGGCACCGGGCCTTGCCCCCAGTTTGACTAGGTGGCATTATCCCCCCAAAGTATAAAGCACAATAACTTGTGGTGGCTTTGTGTAAGGAAGTACCGGAATTGATGAAAAACCCTCACCAATGGCACCATGGAAAGCCATGAAGAATTGGTCACCTCTAGCAATGAGATCCACTGTCAACTTCAGAGTCAAACAAATGGACAATGTTGCTTGCCTGTTCCCCCTACCCCAACCCCAGTATTTAAAGGCATGGATGGTGTTGCTATATGTATGCATTGGTTTATTGACAAAACAACAAAGCTCAATATAAAAAATATAGGAGAACTCTGCTTCCTTTTTGGCTCATGCTTATTTTAATATTATGTAAGTGGAGTAGTGGACATGCAAAAGGCTACATTAGAGGTGCATAATTAATTACAGCTCAATCTAATTGTGTGTCATGTGGTGTATCTGTTAGATTATTATGTACCGACCAGTTTACCTAAAAACTTAAGTTGATAGAGAAAGATAAGTAATTCATTTATACTTTAACACTCCCTCTCACGTACAACTCTCTTAGATTCAAATGTGGTATAGAAGTAGACTGCAATTTATTTTTATTTTTTTAATAAATTACGTCCGTCAAGATTTGAACTCGAGACCTCTTGATCTGATATCATGTTAGATTATTATGTACTGACCAGTTCAGCTAAAAGTTTAAGCTAATATAGAAAGCTAAGTAAATCATTTATACTTTAATAGCGTCATGTATTAAGGAGGGTTCTGATGGTGTAAGAAAAAATACAGGGAGATAACACTAGGTAGTGACATCTTGACTAGATTTGTAAATGTGATGTCTTGGTTATTATGTAGGTTATTATAATAGTGCAATAAAAATGTTGTTAACAAGACAAAAGGCTAAGAATGTAAAAACTGGAGAATGATCAAATGAAAATCTAGAGAAATCATACTAAAGGATATCACTACAAATCCTATATCGGTATCACTGAATGTTAAAGATATGAATTTGTTCTCATGTTTTGTTAATTATTTCACCGTTTTTTGGTAAATTTTAGTGAGTTTGATTCCTATGAGAAACTAGAAAAATAGACAAATTGGAACACATCTGCTCAACCAGAAAAATGCAATTATTGTTTGTGAGTATATTTACGGGGCATTTTGATATTTTCAAGTGTTGTTGAAACATGAGAGAACTATAGAGTATGACTAAGAGCATTGCATATGCTTTTTCTACTGATTTAAATGTCCTTCCATTTATCAAGTGCACCTACAGTATTAACAGAAAATGAATGTTGATATATTTCGACGTATTTCATGCTTACTCACCAGGTGCTTGCTTTGTTGGGCTGCTAAAGGTTGGATTTCGCTGATAAAGGAATCGTTCTGGCCTTTTCAAGGATTGTGTTGGATACTGGCTCATCGTCAATGACAACTAGAAAAAGATTGTTTCACTATGTCAATTCATTATCTTCAAGGATATGTAAAGGCTTTTTCAACATTGATTTTTTTGTAGCATAGACCAAATCTATTGAATCAGCCCTGATATGCCTCTCGTTGCGTTGTCGTAGTAGTTTTCTTCAAGTCCAACTTGAGTTTTTTTTTTCCACAAAACAGTAGCATGACTCATGGATAGGGTTAAGGAGTTTGTGACTTTACCTCCTTATACAATCACATATCACACTATACGGAGCTTAAGCTCAGCCAACTTGGGCAGTGCCCCCCCCCCCAGCTTTTATGGGAAACAGAAAATTAATAATGGCAGCAGTGAATGTCATGTCACACATGCACCAACGGGCCACCCATTTTGCTACATACACGTCATGGCACCTCACTGAGAGAGGTGTAAATCGTTGTATGTTCGTGTATATGCGCCCCTTAAAATGAATCTCGTCCCCGAGATTCGGATAGATCGGAAAAGAAACTTGAAAACTCTACCTTCAACTCTTATTCTCTTTCCCAAGTAGCTTCTTCCTCGGTGTGGTGACTCCATCGCACCTTGCACATCCTGATCCTCTTATTTCACGTAACTCTCTCAGACATCTC
>VSTD030002316.1:0-11964 GCA_008808055.3 Sporobolus alterniflorus
TCAAGAAATTTGCACCTGTTTTTTTTCCTTTTTTTCAAAAGAAAGAAGGGGCAATAGAAGACGGTTGTGTCTAGATTGCGCAAATCACCTGTTTCCATTCATCCGTGTCTTTCGTACTTATAAAGCAAAAGGAAAACAATGCAGACTACCACCACTATTACTCTGCCGCATTGTCAGGAGGGTTGCGGGGAAAAGAGGGAGGAATGTGCGACACCAACTAGTTCAAGGCCGCACGCACTAGGTCCATAGGGCGTCCGCCTAATCATTTGTCAGGTCCGCATTGCACTTGGACCTGAGTAGCTCCAGCTTGGTTTCTAGCTTTGGGAAATGTGACAAGGTGGCAGCCAACGTAGACCGATCCCCCAGCGGACCCCATTAGTGGCCACGGTATCGATTCAACCCTCGAGCAGTTCCACCACCGTGGACAGAGATAGTGCCATAGAAGATGACCCATTGACATTGTCTAGGACCAAGTCCAGAACTCATGTAGCCAAAGCCCACAGGGCATCTAGCTCAGCGCCTACCTCCTGCCGTGCAACTAGCTCCACCCCAAGCCGGCTGGCGGTTTCATCTAAACGGTTGGCCCATCGGCCCAATTGAGTGGCGGTCCAAGGAGCAGGTCGCAGATCCTCACGCCGGGCTGCTGAAGCCGTGAGCATAGCTCCTCCAGTCCACAACTTCCACTAGGAACGTCACATCACATGAGCTCCCAACCAAAAAATTCATGACAGAAGACACCGCCGCCCGAAGTGCTTCAAGCTCTCCGGCAATTTTAGTGTGGTGAAGGGCAACGACGCACATCCCCATCGACAAGTGACTCCTCACCCGTGGCAGGCCAATAATGGTGAGACACAGCTGTTTGAACTGCTCCCGGTGCTCCCTCTCATTCACCACCAACCATCGTGCACCATCAGCTACAGCATCAGACAAGTTGCAGAATCTCCCCTTGGCCACCTCTCGGGCTCAACATGCATCCGCAAGCTCACCCTCAAGGAGAGTGACCTTCTGAACAAGGCCCTCTACTTCTTCTTGAGCAGGTGTCAGTGCCACGATGTTCTCTGTCTCTCGCCTCACCATATCCTCAGGTATGGTGACCCCCCCGCAGGGCACTACGAGCATGCCTGAAACCATGCATAGAAACATACTTACATGAAGAAACAGAGGTTGGCACAAGTAGCTAAAAGCCAGTTCTGACAGATTCACCTAGGAGCTATCAACCCTCTCCCTCAGGGGGACTGGGCCAGAGCCAAGACATAGGTCGGCCCCAGGAGCAAGAACGCCTCATATCCGGGTGTTGATCTCCGTATCGCTCAACTCCGTGAAGAAGGGGTAGCCAAGACAACTTGGCCCCAGATGCATCCATATGGTCACTTCTCGCAGACGAAGCGATTGGATCCTGTGGCTGTATAATGTCCGCAGGATCTCCGTGCCCGTCAGTCCTCCTCGCAGCAATCTCCGAATGGCCTCTCACAGGGATTGCAGCCTGTGGAGGTCCGCATGGGCCACACTATACCACCAGTTGGGTGGTGAGACAGGGTGGCTACACGTGAACGTGGGGAGCGGCGCGTCGGCATCATTCCTCAGGAAGAACCACATTTTCCACCACGCGACCGAAGGGTCGGGCATCAGAATGGAAAAGTAGGGATCAACCTCAGACCTGGATTGGGCCAAGATGTCCACACTACCCAAATTCACCGTGTTCGAGCCCTGTCGCAGCCAGGCGTGGAATAAGTAGCTCCATAGGTTAAAATGTGGCTCAATCCCAATGTTGGCATCACACAGGGTCACGAGGGCTTCCATATGCAAGATCCTCGAGGGGGTCAAGCGATACAACTCCAAGCCATAAGACCGTAGTAGGGAGCAGAGAAATTGGTGTGATGGCACACTGAATCCTCGCTCGTAGAGCGCCATGCATGCCACAACATATCCCCCTGCTGGAGCAAGAGATGCAGGATCCTCAGACACATGATAGGTAGCCATCTCTGCCACTATCATATACCCCTGACTCTCAAGATTTTGCAGGTGGTCTTATGTGACCTCTGACGCGATCCAACTTGACTTTGTCATGGATCAGAAGGGAAAGAGAGACAATTCCCCATAAGTTCAACAACTCCCTCTTGTTTTTTAGATCTAATTTTCTATTTTCCTCTTTCTTTTCAGCAGTTGGGAAGGAGGCGCAGAGATAGTGGGAGATCATGTGGGAAGATGAAGGTTGCACAGGAGCGACTGCCAGCTGTATAGCCTCGTGGTGTAACAACCGAGGAGGCAAAGCGGCTGGGCTCCGCAGGCGTGGTAAAAAGGTGCAGTAAAAACAATCTTACACGTCATCTGACTCATCGTACGACACATCATTTACATCACAGGATACAAAAACTGTATCCGAAATGGGGCCCGTGATTGCTGTGGGGTCTGCCAAAGCTCAGGGTTCGAAGGCAAAAGCTGCCGAGTCAGGTCAGACCCACCTAGAGCAACCGGAGCGTGGGATGAAGCGACACAAAGGGTAGCCAACAGTTAGCACATCCGGTGCCTCATCGAGGAGACTCGGCATCCTCAAGCTTCATATCTAAGTCCTGATCGGGAGGTTTCCTTTATGACCCTTCGTGTTGGCTGGCATTAAGTCGTCCGTGTTTTCTGCAAGGATTACCCGGGAGAGACGCGTGAAACCACCTGACCCGAATTTGATCAGGGGGAGGGGGGCATTAGCCCCTATTTGATCCTATGGAGAAGCACTTGTCCTGGCTAGCTCTCACCTCTAAATGGTGACCCAGGCTCCACTCAGATCCCGACTGGGCACTGCGGTGCGTAGTTTCAGACCGTTAGCCAGAACGCGAGCTTGGGGACCACGCCGACTAGCAAGTCCCCGCAGCTCAGCCCCTCCGGGTTCGCAAAACACCTGAGGACAGGGTCGGTGTGAATTCTACACCACTTTCTGACAACCCAGATGGAATCGTGGGACTTCATTAAGTTGTTAGTGCTACACCTATCGATACATATGAAACAAGCCTCCACCTGAGCTTTTACCATAGATGCAGCCTCAGGGGCTACACAGTGGACACCACCACGGGATTCCCAGTCGAGATTGTGGAGGCTTTAGCCCTGCAATCTCACCACCGAATCCTGCGGAAGTGCCCAGAACACCATATGAGTACCTATTCTGCCCACCGTCGAGTGACCAGTTCTGGCCACCCGCTCAACAGAGGGCTTGGGGGCTACTATTAGGATAATATACCCTAGGTACTGTGGGCTGTCGGTTACAGCCCAAAATTCTGGATACGAATGGTTCTCTCCAGTGGCAAAAAGCTGGGGAACCATACACCTCGTACTAGGAGATGACCCCACCACTCTAGGCTGAAGAGGAGGGGCTACTAAACTAAAAAGAACTAATCTCGGGAATGATCCACACCAGCACTTCTGCACCCTACGATTAGCACGGCAGACAGGAGTTCACCACCTATCTACCTCTCCTGTCTCTCTTGTCGATCCGGGGTAGAGACCCGGGCCCTCGGTCAAACGTGCCCGAGGGCTTCCCACAATGGATAAGCATCGCCCGCTTTGGAGATGGCATGCTGGCATGAAGGGACGTAGCCGCAGGAACCCACACATGTCTAATAGTATGTACTCAAGTGTGGAATCCATTTCATCGCCACCTGACATAGCTAGACCTGGAGTACACACCTAAATGTCATGATGACTCTGCCATGGGATAAACTTCCCCTGGTAGAAATGATTTACCATATGCAAGTTTCAGTAGTGTAGGTATCAAGGTAGACAACTCTCCATCAAATATCTACGTCCAGGGAGCTTCACATCCCCCAAAAGCCATTACCGCCTACTACAATGACAAAACAAGACAGCGCATGGTAGTTACAGACCATAGGCCGGTGCAGAGGGTAGGCTAGCCCGACCACATCAACCCTCGATGTGGGAAGGCTTAGCCGCCAAGGAAAGCCGCTTCGCAAAGCTACCTCTCCAAGAATCGTCCTGGGCATCGTCCAACTCATCACCAAGAATGTTTGGGAGACAAAAAGAACACCCGGGAGGCAAGAGAAGACCTTGGAACTGACGAGAATGCCATGGAAGCCCCAACTGACCTTTGTGAATGAACCATCTCATGACTGGGCCCACAAGTCATGTAAATCTTCCCCTGGTTGTAAAAGTAATTAGTTCATATTTATCCAACCACCTCCCATTCTATAAAAGGCCCCTATCCTTTAGGCCGGGGGTACGAGATCATTTCCCTCTTTCACCATGTGAACTTCTTGAGCTCTCTACTCACCCCATTATGACCACTGTTCATCTTCAATATCAAACCACTAGACGTAGGGCTATTACCTTGAAGGAGGGGCCTAAACCAGGATTGATCTTAGTGTGCTTTGTAGTTCGCAAGACCATCTCAAAACAGGAACGCACGATCTTGACCACCTTTCATCTTGCCAGTGCAAAAAAACACTGACAATCATATTGTGCTTTGTAGTTTGCAAGACCATCTCGGAACTGGAATGCACGATCTTGACCGCCGTGTTCTTGCCGGTGCAAAAAACAAGTTTCAAAATAACCTCATGTTCAATCTTATCAAAAGCTTTTTTTGAAATCATGTTTCAAAATAACCATTTTTTCTTTGCGTGATGACATAAGTGTAGGTATTTAAAGGACCATGCCAAGCAGTCTTGGATACTTCTATTTTTGATGAACCAAATTTATTTTGATGAACTAAATTCAGGATAACTGACTGAAGCCTATTTGCCAGGATCTTTGTTATTAGTTTAATGGAGGAATTAAGCAATGAAATGGGTCTGAACTCATTAACTTAAACTGGATTATCAGTTTTTGGAATCAGAACAATATAAGAGCCATTAATACTTCTAGTGCAGACATTATGATCATATAATTCATTGCACAGTTCATAATAGTCATTTGATATTACCCTCCAACATTTTTTCATGAAGTCAGTGTTAAAACCATCTGGCCTAGGAGGTTTCCCTGATGGAAGATTTTGAACTATAATGTCTATCTCTTTGAGAAAGGATTTTGTAGATCATCCAGAGCTTGAGCAGGCTAGATTAAATCATTTAGGTCAAAATAGATGTGAAAGAACGCACTGATTCCAAGCCTCTCCTTGTATGCGTCCCATAAGAATTGGCCTTTTTCATTATGAGAGTGAATTTCAATTCCATCCCTGTTTTAAGCATCATAATAGCATTTTTACTACGCTAAATGGTAGCCATTGAGTGGAAAATTTTTGTGTTCTCATCTCCCGAAGTTGCTCACTTTATTCTCTCTCTTTATCTCCAATATTCTCTTTGCTATCACAACAACTTTAAAAGATGTTCCTGAACCAGCTTTCAAAAATTCCATTCATTCCCTAGTTCCCTGTATTCCTCTTGTTATTGTCAATGACTTTTGCTAAATTCTCCATCTGCCCTTGGCATTGCCTGAAAACTGTTCTAAGGTTTTTTAGCTTCAACAATTTTCTTTTTTCTTTATCAGTCTGGTTATTTGGCAAATTCCACCCTTGTTCCATAATTTGCATGAAGTCATCATGGAGCATCCAGTTATTCTCAAATCTGATTTTTTTGCCTTTGGAATATCAGTGAGGATGGATATCAAACAGGGGCTATGGTCAGATATGTCTTTGCTTAGAGTTTTAGTTGTTGATCCAGGGTAGCTGATCATCCAAGAGGGTGAGGCTAGAAACCAGTCAGTCTTTCTAGAAGTGGGGATTTCTGCTTATTTGCCCATCTGTACTTGTTGCCAAAGAGCTTCAATTCTTTAAGTCTGAGATTACTGATTGCATTATTAAAATCAAGTATGTTTTGGATATTACCCCCATTTCTGTTTCTATCAGATTGCCTTATGTACATGTTGAAATCACCTACCAAAAGGCATTCTTGGTCTATTGGCATATCTATCTCATTGAACCAACTGCGAAAATCTTGTCGTCCCTCGGGAGTACAGGGGGCATAGATGTTTGATAGAATCCATTTAGATCCAAAAAATGTGGAGGTTAATTCAATCTTAAGGGCAAAATGGTTTTTGAATAAGGTATGACCACTGAACCTGGAGCTCTTCCAAATTGTGATGATTCCTCCGGTATTACCTTTTGATGCCACATATTCAAAGCAGTCAAATGTTGGTGGGCAAAAACTTTTAATATAAGTGTGATCAAAGAATTCACATTTTGTCTCTTGTAAGCACACAATGTCACACATACTTCCACATATTTTGTTTCTGAGAGATAACCATTTCACAGAGGAATTTATTCCCTTAATATTCCAGCAAAGCACCTTCCATTCTCTGTTGGTAGAACTTGATCGATTATCCATTAAACTTTGGGGAGTTGGGAAGGGTATCCATATGAATAGCATGTGGATTCATGTTAAGGTTCAGAACATTTACGCTTAGGGTGAACATATGCTGGGAGAGCCAAGAGCCATCATTCAGGGAGCTCAACAATTGCTACAAAATAATCTTCCAAATGTAAAATGAATCAATGAAGTCATCTAAGTTCAAGAACCAGCCCCAACAACAGATACAAAGAATATTACCAAACTGATCAAAACAAGAGTTATAGTGACTGATCATCACATAATAAAATAACCAAAGTTTCTGATTTCATCATCCAGGTCCATAACACAAAAGAGTAGCTTAGCAACTATGAGAAAAGTGTCATCAACAGAAGCTAGATCAAAATAATGTCCCAGAACATAAGACATAGCCTTATAAAATATAAGCATATTAGATATCCACCATGGCATCCTACAACGATGCACCTCACTGCATCCTCTTGTTATTCTTCTTTGGAGATCCATGATCAGATTCATTAAGTGTCTTCTTACCCTTCTTGGACTGAGTGGCTCTAGGTCCAGCAGCTTTTTTAGATAGTGGCTTCTTCTATAGCTCTTCCTCAGTCCGAGAAGAAGGTGGGATTTTGCAAAGATCTTTGCCCAAATTTTTGATGGCTTTGGAAGATAGGGTGGGGGCTCAGGCTGCGGCAGAGGTAAGACATGCCCTTGCAATTTGAGGACTTAAAATGTTGCTGAGTCTTTTTAATCCTTTCACTCCTAACATCTGAAACCACCAAAGGAACCTTAGAGAGTTTTCTTTTTATGCCAACAGATACAATGTTTTCCACCTCAGAGCTATCGGTGAGATCCTCAGGAGTCACAGTCATAGCAGAAGGTGCTGAATCATTATGATTGACTTCATCCAAAGTTAGATTCAGGGGAGAGATAGCATGGTTATCCTCTTCCTGAGCAATAGAAAATTTCAGAGGAGAGGAGGCGGGCCAAGCTTTGGGTATTGAAAAAGAGACACAAATTTCAGCCTCTCTATCAGCAACTACCATCTTCCAAGCTGATGATTCCAGCAAAGATTTTGCCCTTGTGAATTTGTCGGGATGGAGAAAATTGAGAGTGAAGAAATCAAACCAGATTTTGGGGATATCAATCCCCTTTTTACTACTTGGTGGAGCAAAGAACTTGACCCAGACTCTCACAACTTCTGGTTTGGTTTTGCTAAGAACTTATGAGCTCTCTAAATGGATCATTCTTGGGTCAACATATAAATTATCAGGTAGTAGGACCATACCCAAGTGAATTCTAGAATTGCTAGAGCTGCCTTCTTCTATTACATTCAGGGCCATACCATTGGTTTCTCGTAGATGATTAGAGCTTGATGAACCTTCACCCACTGCTCCATTTAAGGTACCCTCCACAGTGAGAACACTGTTTAGAGGAATACCAGTGTAAAGGATAATGTTGCCTGCCACACCGTCAAAACCTTCTTCAGATGATTCCCCAGCATTCATCACATTGGATTCAATCTCCAAAGGGAGAAAACTCACATGTGCAACTTGAAGAGCTAATACTACTTCAGGCTCCTCGAATTGTTGCTCAATGGATTGAGTAGACAAAGAATCATCCTGAGGAAAAGGTCTCATCTCCATACTTAAAGGGGCTTGAGGAGGTGCATTACCAATTGCAAAATTTTGAACCTGACCATGACCAAGAGCAAAGTTTAAGTCAGGAAAAACTATCAGTTGATCAATGGCATCATCATGCTCTTCCATCTTAGCGAAAGGTACTAAGTTTAGGTCAGGCATGGGCTCTTGGTTATTGTTATCCATCTGAACATTCTGATCCTCATCATTCATTGCAGCTGCTGCTGCATCTGGATCCTGCTGTGCCCATTCACCGTAACCAATAAGCTGTTGTTCCTCATCTTCAGGTTCTTGGTGATTAAAGGGACCTATTCCAGGTTGTCCCAGTCCAATGAAATCAAACATTGGAGGTTGGCCATTGTCAAGCTGAGGGGGAACTGGATCTTCATCTTGTGGTAGAACTTCTAGTAGATGTTGTTGCATTATTTCACACTGCACAGTCCAGGACTGGCTCTGAAACCCTTGAGTGTCAGTTAAGACAATAAAGTGAGGGACATCCACTAGATTTGTCACTCTTGCCCTCACCATTAACCTTGTTAAGAAACCTCTGTCATTTTTCCACAAAATAACTTTTCCAAAAGATACTAAGGCATTTTGAATACTCTCATGGTTCTAGTAGTTCAAGGAGAACCCCATCAACATAAGCTAGCATTCTCTAGTGAAGTTCAGGATCCTCCAATTTCTTGCTTGATTGTGCTTAGTAGTTCAAGAAGAAGCCCATCAACATAAGCTAGCATTCTCTAGTGAAGTTCAGGATCCTCCAATTTCTTGCTTGATTGTGCTGGGTAAATGATAACTGAGCATCACCATATTGGTAAGGACTGTTCTCTACAAGTAAATCCCTATCATACGCATTCACAAAGCAAACAGGACCTTGACCCAGATGGGATGGCTGAATTTCTCTAATGTCAACATGTAGATGTTCCTCTAGAAATTCATGGATGACTTCTTGAACAACACTAAATTGCATAGCATGAGCAGGAAGTGGAGTTATGCTTACGATAGCGAAATCTTCATGAGATGCTGGCGAGTGGTGAACAACAACCCTGGCCATGATTTCTTGGTGATGAACTTCCAGAGGTTGGAACCCTGGTGGAGCAAATGGCCTAGGATCAGCACGCTGATAGGCCATGTCTGTTGAGACTTGATCGACAGTTTCACTGGATGCATGCTCGATAGATGCAGATGGAGGTGCTGAGCAACGAGCCTATAAATCCGGCGTTGGTTGTGGAGGAGCTTGAAATGTTTGTTGCGCCAGGGGAGAGGAGGGGTTTTGCTGGTGTAACCCAAGATGGAAATCCGTACTATGGATGGGAAGAGTCTCTAGATGGCACCAAATCAATTATGGCTGTAACAAAAAGATTACCTTGAGATTTGCTTGTGGAGGCCCCATTAGTATTCTTCACACATGGTTTCCATTGTGCATTGCAATGAGCTAACACATGGCCCAAGCCTTTGCAGCGGGAACAAACTGATCTGTTGTTGATGGGCTGCTCAAGGCCCTCCTTAGCACAGTGCACAAAGGGCCAGAAAGAGAAGCCTCCGGAGCTATAGGCCTTTTACCCTTATCTGGCACATTTGAATTTTGAATAGGTAGAGCCCTCTCTTTTCTTCTCCAGACTTGAAAGCGCTTTGATCTTGAATGATCCGAAGATTTTTCCCTAACATGATCATGATGCCGAGGCCATTCAAGATGATGAAAAACCGAAGATTTTTCCAAATTATAATCAGAATGCAAAACTTTTCGAGGATCAATCTTTGTCTTGAGTTGGCGATGATGATTATCAGATGAATGCCCAGAATGAGGAATACGATGGGAATTCTGAAATCCAAGAGGAATCTTATTAGCACCAGATAGAACTGAATTCTTGACAATATCAGCATAAGATTGAGATTTTCTAGAATGACTCCTGGAGACCAGAGTCCATTCACTGGCTTGTTCTTGGAGAAATTTCTGGTATTCTGAAATCCAATGAGGACCACCATTCCCCCAAACATGAAACCAGATCTGATACTGATCACTTGAAAAGGATTTCAAGCTATAGATATGAAAACCAACCTCACGGGAAGCAACAGTGAACATGAAAACCCTTGCAGAGAGTTCTTTTGGCCTAAAATCAGCCACCACACCACCCAAAGTTGCTTGAAGAATGGAGCTGACAGTTTTCTTAGATAATTTATATTTGCATCGACCAATCAAGATCACTAGATAGAATGCTTTGAGCCCTCTGATTGGGAAGAAATTCACTGGAACATCATATCAATGCCTGATCAAAGCTTGAATGCCCAATCCTAGGTTAAAGGAAAGTCCTAAGAGATCCATGGCAGCAGAGGAGGAGGGAGGGCAGAGAACCTGAAGATTGAACACTGAAGAAGAATGAAGCAGAGGAAGGTTACGAGAGCGCCAGGCAAGCAACGACAAAGGCCGAAGATCACCTCAGAATCTCCATTCCACCGATCTGCTTTTTTCGCTCATCTCAAAGGCTAAGGATGAGCCTATTCACAGGGGGAAAGTATTAGTGGTCATCGTATTGCATGTCTTACCCACTCGTTTGTGAAAGATTTCACATGGTTCAGTTAAATGATTGCATCATCTTACAACGTGATCACTTAGTCAGAAACAGACCGAGTTAGAATGTGTGAACCGTTCAGCATTCAAAACCTCAACATCTCACAACTTCACATGTTAAAGAGTCACGCCTATGAGTCGCGCGACCAGCGAACACTTAGCCCGACTTGATCTAAGAGAAACCCGAGTATTCTGAAGGACTCGGTAACCCATGTAACCTTGGCAGATCAAGGTCTTCAAATGTCTGGTTAGGCGAGCCTAGACTCTACGCCACGTGGACATGAAACTAAGACCTGGTCACATTGAGAAAAAATCCTCTGTAAAACAAACTGAGTGAGGTCTAGATCTTGATGATCAAAGACTTTGAATGCTCTCTGAGCTAGGCGCATGACGCCCACAGTCTTGAGCACTAAGTTGGCATTTGCCTGGTGAAAAAATCCAGAATACCTCAGTGGTTTGGTGATTACGACTCATACGCATGATGACTTCGAATATCTGAGTTCAAAAGCTTATGTAGACACTCAAGTCCTGACTAGCCTATGAGCAAAACCCTTATTCGACATGCTAAGTAAGGTCAAGAGCTAGATGTATAGGAACTCTGCATGCTTTATGAGTCAGGTGCACGCCACCCACAACCTTGAGCACTTTGTCGGGAGCCAACTGGTCAGAAAATCCTAATAGCCTCGAGTGGTTAGGTATCTCATACATTGGAAGCACGACATTTCCTATTTCACACCAGGCGGATGCTTCAGGTCACAAATCATTTAGACCATGATGCTCTGAGTTGTCACACTACTCCGGTCAATTTCTTATTTGCACGGTAGCTACCTTGACTGATGGCCAGGGACTCGGGCACTCATCGATTTCTCTGGTTGATGGCCCAGGGACTCGGGCACTCACCAACCTACTCGTCTCCATCAGGAGCTCAACGACTCTGATGCACACCACCCTTCATTGGAATACTTGATACATGCGTGGTCAGCCATTTGCATGACGTTTATTTGAATGCTAAATCCAGGTTAAGAATTTCCAAGCAAAATTATTCAGCAACAGACGGCGAAGAGACAAGCATCTGTACCATAACAAGGTACTGTGCCACTCAGCAGTATTATCTGAGATTACTTGATTAATTAATACAGAAGTTGAGGGCTATGCCAGTTAGAAGCAACATCACGCTGCACTTAAAATTTGCAGACGTGTTGAAGATCCTCCATATTTTTATAGTAAAACCTGGAGCAGCACTTCCGTGGAGCACCCAAAGTTTGAGCATTCACAGTTTGTAGACTTTAAGTTGTAGTCTCCCAAAATCAATTCCCCAGAAGATTTAACATGGGAGTCGAGGGCTACATCAATTAGGTGCACCTATTCTACGAATTCTACTAAATGACTCAGCGTCAACACAGAGTGCAATCCAGCTTCATTTTTACAAAGAAGACTTAGTCGGCTGTGAGATCGG
>VSTD030002317.1:0-11962 GCA_008808055.3 Sporobolus alterniflorus
AGAAGCAGACCCACGTCGGTCAGCGCACGCGCTTCAAGGCCTTCGTCGTCATTGGCGACAACAACGGCCACATCAGGCTAGGAGTCAAGTGCGCCAAGGAGGTGGCCACGGCCATCCGTGGCGCCATCGTCCTCACCAAGCTCTCGGTCGTGCCGATCAGGAGGCGCTATTGGGGGAACAAGATCGGCCAGCCGCACACCGTGCCCTGCAAGGTCACCGGCAAGTGCGGCTCCGTCACCGTGCGCATGATGACCGTGCCCAGGGGGTCCGGCATCGTGGCCGCCCGCGTGCCCAATAAGGTTCTGCAGTTCACCAGTATCGAGGATGTCCTCACCTCGTCGTGTGGCTCCACTAAGACGCTCGGCAACTTCGTCAAGGCAACCTTTGATTGTCTCATGAAGACCTATGGCTTCCTTACCCCTAAGTTCTGGTTGGAGACTAGGTTTACCAAGACCCCATTTCAGGAGTTCACTTACCTCTTGGCTAAGCCAACAAAGGGGCTCTTGATCGAAGCGCCTGCTGAGACCGTGGAGGCCTAAGCCTATTGGGTTAAGTGCTCAAAAACAAGTTTACTTGTAGTAGAAAGCAAACTTAGGGGTTTTACCTGCTTTGTGTGATCTATGTCTTAATGTGATGTTGTTGGACTATAGTATAAGAGGTCCCCTCGCCCCTTCTATATCACCTGGGTTTTATGGTTGGACTGACAGAGGAGGTGTCCTCTAGCATGGTATTAGAGCCGAGGTCTTGGGTTCAATTCCTCATGGCAACGCAATTTTCCGCTACACGTATTCCACCCTCACTAGCGTCCACTGGACCCGCAGGCACGGCCGCACCTGAGCGGGAGCAGGCAGCGCCAACAGCCGTGACACACACACAGGAGGGGGAATATTGGACTATAGCATAAAAGGTCATCTCGTCCCTTCCATATCACCTGTATTTTATGGTTGGACTGACAGAGGAGGTGTCCTCTAGCAAATGCGAATCCAAAGTTTGAATTATGCACTTCATAATGCTGAGATGTTCTGTTCTGTTGAAAAAAAAGTTGCTGCAACCATTTTCACCAAGTGCAATTACCTCCTCTTGTAGTTTAGCTTCTAACATTTGTCACCTTCATTGATTTTCAACTAGTAAATTAGAGGTTGTTTCATTTAATCATCAGGTCTTGTATGTCACACTGTCACTACTCACAATCGCTAGTTTCTACTTTCTTGTCCTTTAGCTTTGCATTTCGTTCTCACATTGGATGGAAAAATATGTTTGGTAATAGATACCACAAACAGTAATTAATATTATTGATCTATTTTACTTCAGACAGTATGTGAAGTACATTATGTGAGTTTCTGCTTCAGTTTTTTTTTCTTGTTCGTTGAGTGTGTGTGTGTGTTTTCATGACTATGCATGTGTGGGCATGCCAGTGTTAGGATGTTCTGCAGTGTGCATTTGAAGGTTATGCGTTTGTTGTGGGCCACATTTCAGAAGCAAACAAAGTTTTATGCTATTACTAGTAGCAATTTAATCTCTTGTGCATGGAGACTGTACATCTTTGGGTCATGCTGGATTTTAGCCTTTTCTTAAACGATAAGTATGTGTGGTGTATTCTTGCCTAGCTCAATGAAAAATGAGGTCCACTAATCGTGTTGTCCTGTTCTTGTGAGGACCAAAGCAGATTGGGTCCAATGAGGGTCACAAATCTCGAATCGTCTATGTGCATGTGTCGTAGATGAAGGATCTATTTGCATGCTTATACCTTTAGAATGCAAAGAAAGCTCTCATATGTACACTTAATAATTATCATCTCACCTGTAAGGGTTATCTGATTCAAAGCATCCTTGCAGAGAAAGATGGAAAGGTCAGAAAGAGGCATTTTTTCCTTAAACTTGAGGCTTCACCCGGGTAGATATGAGGTAACTGTCAACCTTTCTTCCAGTCATCAGTATTTTTACCGCCTCTGATCTTTGGCAAATGTGCTTTCAGATTAAGTTTATTGTTGATGGTGTTTGGAAGAATGATCCTCTACGGCCCACTGTGTACAACAATGGGAATGAAAACAACCTTATTATTGTCACTTGACTTGAAGCTGCATCCCGGGTTTTTTTTAGATTATGGCCTAGATTATTCTCGGCGTGATTGATGCCAACTGATTAGATCGGTTCCTCCTTTTGTAACTAATCAGTGTTGTCTTCGGTTATTTCTTAGGTAGTTGTGTACAACATAAACAGTATAGGGTACTGTCGAAATGTGTCGCCCAATCCAGATAGGAGAAGAAAGTAGTGTATTCTTACCACCCCAATCTTTCATTCTGGTGGTGCATAGTTGTGTTCTCATAGTATCCAAATGCTTATGCGTTGGTTCACCTTGATTGTGTAACAATGTACTAGTCAAGAGTATGTACATATGCGGTGATGAAACTTTGTTTTTACGAAGAGAGAGAAACCACATCTGGCGATTATTGCCCCAAGCTACCTGTCGTCGGGCACCGCCTCGGGGATGGCTGCCCTTCTGGATACCTCAACCCCTAAAAATTGAGCTCCGTGATCCTCTCAGCCTCCTCCACCCAGTCCCATAAGTAGTTTTCTCTCAGACACCCTCAATGCGTAGATCGGAAATTTGATGTGCCATCATCGTCATGTTTGCTGGCCACTGTTGCGGTCATCTTGTCTCATTGGTGGTGTGCTGGCCCAAGGCTGGGACAATGCCTAGGTTGCTGCCGGTGCCGCGCAAGGAATGCTTGGGCGGCATGCTTGTCGGTGCTTGTCATCCAAATCGGCACCTTACATTTCCCCACCATCATCGTGTTGCTGGTGACCGTCGTGGTCACAGTTATGCCCAACCAGGGTTGCCGCAGTCACAGTTGAGGGCAAGCTCATCGTTGTTGTCATGGCCGTTGACCCATGCCCGCCACCGATGGGTTGGGAGTTGTGATAGTAGTCCAGATGACCAGAGCTCAATGCCCCGTCTACGATCGTGTTTCTGTGAGCCCCAACTCTACCCTTCTCTGACTGAGCTTGGTGGTGACTGCAGCGGGCATTGCACTCCGCAGCAACATAGTGAGCGCACCTACAAAGAGGTGCTCCTATGCCAGAGAGGCTCCGACCACCAAGGAGAAAGGAGTCGACCATCGTGTGTGAAGATCTTCGCTGCCACTGCTACCAAGGTGAGTGGGTTGGATAAGAGCAAAGAGGATTGGCAAGTTGTGAAGGCCAAGCGCTCGTGGTCGTGCTCCACCATTTGATCAGACAGGGTAGCACTATACCAGGAGGAGCGACGTTCGCTCTATCTGAAAAGGATGAAGGGGCTTTGCTTTAACTGTCTCGCTCGAGATCATAAGGTCGCATTCTGCCATAGCCCAACTAGGTGTTGGCGATGTCGCCAATTAGGCCACACCTCCTCAGTGTCATTTGAGCAGTCTTCAGCAATCTCTGAGCGGCCTCCCTGATCTGAACCTAGGGAGTGCTCCCACACCGACACACAACTCCAGAGGCACCGCCACCTCTATCGACGACAGTCTTCTACACATCACACACAATTCACTGATTGCGATTTGTGAGAGTTGTCGGACCTGATGTTGCTTGAGGCTTTGCCTCATGAACCAGAGGAGCAATGCAGGAGGGAGCTCCTCCTCACCATCGTCGACTGCTATGTCCCAGTGCCATGTCATGCACCACCTTCCTCCCAAAGAAATTCAGACTCTAGAGTTGTTTAGGAGTGATGCAGAGTAGTTGGTTGGACAAGAATTGATCAGGGCACTAGCCAACTTCAAGCAGATGGGCTCTCAGAGCTTCAGTCTCAATTGGAAAACAAAACAAGTATTGGATGCCAGTCTTCAAGGTGGTTCGTGATATGCTAATGAAGAAGTGGATCTTTGTCAAGAAGGACAAACAATTGAGTGCTTCATTCGAGGTGGCCAGTCTCTTGAAGACTTTGAGGTTGCTTTCCTAGTTGTTGTTTGTTGGCTTTAACGCTATCTTCCTAGTTGTTGTTTGTTCTTCCAGGTTTGTGTGTTGGCGAGTCAGTCTTGTGGGTTGGCTGTCATGCCGAGTTGGTTTTTATAATCTTAGTTTGTAATATCTTTTTTCTATTTTAATGAATGACAGTGCTCCTGCCTTATTTTCAAAAAAACCTTTGTTCTGGAAGCTGCAGAAGTTGCAGTTCATCTCAGCTAGTAAGAATTTCTGGCACATAGCACATTAGTGGTTTG
The DNA here is from genome assembly GCA_008808055.3 of Sporobolus alterniflorus. NCBI lineage: Eukaryota > Viridiplantae > Streptophyta > Magnoliopsida > Poales > Poaceae > Sporobolus > Sporobolus alterniflorus. The sequence goes on from VSTD030002317.1 coordinate 4,199, forward strand.
GTTTCTTGTTAGGAGTGGTTTAGCACGAGATTGGAATCACTTCCAGTATACCTTGTGATAACTGAATGTCATAACCGACACAGTTAGGCCCATGGGCCAAGAGCATGAAGCGTGACGGCCCGAGCACCCACGGCGACGCGATCCATTTAAGACAGAGAGGGAAACGGGAGAAGACAGTGAATGACTTGTAACAACTTCTGTTTCTCTTCCTTGTGTCCCATGTCTCTGTTCTTCTTCCCCTTGCTCCATCCCGCTGGGATTGTATCGAACCAAACTATCGTGTGATATACTATATCCGGGCGCCACTACTTGCTTGTTCTTGAGTTGATCGCACCCCAGCAGTCAGTTGTTACAGTGGTATCAGATTCAGTCTCGTGTTGTTGTTCTCACTCCTCTCTCAGCGGATTTGTAAAATCCTACGGGGAAGGTGGTGATTCCTTCTAGGGATCACCATAAATCCGATACCCGAGTTGAATCCGCTTGGAGGAGAAGACAGCATGGCGTCATACAAACCGGGGCCCCAAGCACGCTACCTTGTTGGGAAGATGGCTGAGTCGGAGAAGGCGCTCGTCAGTGCCATTTCATCCCTAACGGAGAAGTTGGCTTCTCTGGAGAAGTCTGTGGCATCATACGGAGCGGAGTTGGGACAAGTCCAGACGAAGGTGGATCTCACGATGCAGTCGATTTCGTTGGTTCAGCAGGAGCAGGTGCTGGTGGCCAAATCTCTGAAGACACTCTCGAGTGGAGCAGCATCATCTCAGGCAGACACCAGAATAATGGGTCCAAGTCCGGGGATGCCACCACCAGCGGCAGGTCCGCAGCATCAACCCACACAACCACCCCCTGATTCCAGTCAGTGACCTACTCAAGTGATACACCCTCATCCGCGCCCTAATGGATCTGATACTGCTCATCTTGCTGCTGATAAGAATGATGCTAGAAACCATTGGCTTCCTAAAATGAATTTCCCCTCCTTTGATGGAAGTGATGCTCGAATTTGGATAGACAAATGCGCAACATATTTCGCCATGTATCAGATTCCACCGAGTTTCAGGGTCTCTGCAGCTTCCATTCACATGATAGGTGATGCAGTGCATTGGTTTCAATCCTACAAACATACACCTGGCTTTCAGTGTTGGGATCAGTTTGTCCTTGCTGTGGTGGCTGAGTTCGAGGTGGATACTCATAGGGCAAAGATTATGCAACTTCTGAATCTCAGGCAGACATCTACGGTGGAAGAACCGCAAGCAGTTTGAACAGTTGGTGTATAACATCAGATTGTTTCATCAGGGCCTCAACAATACCATGTTTACATCACAATTTTTGTTAGGCCTCAAGTCTGAGATTAGGTATGCTGTTGAGATGCAGTTGCCTGAATCAGTTGCAAAGGCTGCAATTCTGGCTTCAGTCCAGGAACAGTTGTTGGAGAGAACCAGGAAGGGAACCTTTAAAGAGAATCATCTCAAACTTACCAGTTCTGGTAAGACTGACAGTAAAGCCACATTTTCCCCTACTGAAATGTGGAAGGCTAGGCAGCTTAAGGAATACAAAAGATTAAATGGATTATGCTTTAAGTGTGGTGATAAATTTGCTCCTGGTCACAGGTGCATTGCAACACCAGCTACTACTCCACTAGCTCAGTTGTCTGTCATGCTTGACTCTAAAATGGGGGATGGTGGGGATTCTTATTCGAGGAGATGTTAGATGCATTGGAAAGTCATGCACAAGCTACTGAGGCTGACTGCCATATCTCTTTATATGCTATTTCTAGTGCTCCAGATTCTAAAGCTATTCACCTCAGAGCTCTCATTGGGAAACAATTCCTCTCTATAATGGTTGATTTAGGCAGTTCCACCAACTTCATTAATGTTGCTATGCTGGACAAAATCCCTCACATGGCAGTACCAGCACCACCTCTCAAAGTCAAAGTTGCAAATGGACAATGCATATTCTCCATAGAAACAGTTCATGGACTTGAATTGTGGATTCAAGGCCACACTTTCTGTACTGATGCTGGAGTACTTAATATGGGTGCCTATGACATGATTTTAGGCATGGATTGATTAGAGCATCATAGTCTTATGCAGTGTGACTGGGTGAATAAGAGCATTGGATTCTTGCATCAAGGACAACAGATCACTCTACAGGGCTTGATACACAAACAAGTGGAGCAAGTAGAGGAAATATCAGGGGAACACCTGCTAAAATTGCACAAAGGAAATGATGTGTGGGCAATGGTTGTCCTTTCACATGTGACTGAATCAGAGGCCATGCAGGAGCAATATATGAAGTAGGGGATCCATCCAACAGTACAGGATGTGATCATAGACTTTACTGACCTCTTTCAAGCCCCAAATGAATTGCCACCTCAGAGGAGTTTTGATCATTCGATCCCACTACTACCTAACACAATACCAATAAATTGTAGGTCATACAGATATGCTCCTCAGCAAAAGGATGAAATCGAGAAACAAGTGGACAAGATGTTAAAGTCAGATCTGATAGTGCCTAGTCACAGCTCATTTGCCTCTCCTGTGTTGCTAGTAAAGAAAAAGATAGCAGCTAGAGATTTTGTGTTGACTACAGAAAACTGAATGCAGTGATAGTCAAAAACAAATTTCCCATGCTCATTATTGATGAATTCTTGGATGAAATATTAGGGGCTGCTTTCTTCACTAAGCTTGACCTCAACTCTGGGTTCCACCAAAGCAGGATGACTGAAGAGGACGAGTTTAAGACAGCCTTCAAAACCCATCACGGGCACTACCGGTTCAGGGTGATGCTCTTTGGCCTCACTAATGCACCTGCTACATTCCAATGCCTAATGAACTATGTGTTTGCTCCCTTTACGAGAAAACTCATTCTAGTGTTCATGGATGACATCCTAACATACACCAGAACACTGGCAGAACATGTGCAACACCTCAAGCAGGTTTTTCAAGTTCTGATGGAACACAAGTTGTACATCAAGTCCAGTAAATGTGCTTTTGCACAGTCACAAATTGAGTATCTAGGCCACATTATCTCTCAGAATGGAGTGGCAACAGACCCAACAAAGATTGATGCTATGGCACGATGGCTTGTTCCCCACTCCCTCACTGATGTCAGAGCATTTCTAGGCATCACTGGATATTACAGAAAGTTCATCAGAAGTTATGACATCATAGCAAAACCCTTGACTTCACTATTGAAGCAGAAAACATTTTGTTGGACACATGAAGCTGAGGAAGCATTTCTGGCTCTGAAAAAGGCAATGTGTTCAGCACCTGTACTGGCCTTGCCTGATTTTGCAAAAACTTTTGAAATTGAGACAGGTGCCAGTGATAAAGGGGTGGGTGCAGTGCTATCTCAGTAAGGTCATCCAGTGGCATTCTTAAGAAAAGCCTTGAGTGTCAATAACCAAAAGCTTTCTACATATGAGAAGGAGTTTCTTGCAGTACTCATGGCAGTAGACAACTGGAGACCCTATCTATCAAGGAAACCATTTGTTATAAGAACTGACCACAAGAGTTTATGCCACCTCCAAGACCAAACTCTGTCCACAGAGATGCAGAGAAAGGCAATGACAAAGCTGGCAGGGTTGCAATTCAAACTATAGTACAAGAAGGGGCTGGAGAACAATGCAGCTGATGCCCTTTCTAGAGTAACACATAATTGTCAGGTCACCTCTGTATCAACTATCACACCAATTTGGATTCAGGAAGTCATAAATTCTTATTGTGTGGATGAGGAGGCTCAACAGCTGCTGCAAGAACTTGCTATGGTGCAACATAACCCACAAGGATACTCATTACAGGATGGGTTGATCAGGTTGAAAGGCAAGGTTTGGGTTGGTTCCAACACTACATTTCAAACCAAAATCATTCAAGCATTCCATGCCTCAGCCTTGAGTGGGCACTCTGGGATTTAAGCAACTTATCACAAGCTACAGAGACTGTTTGCATGGAAGGGTGGCTTCAGTTAAATCATTTGTGAAACAATGCACCATTTGTCAACAAGCAAAGCATGAGCATTGCAAATCTCCAGGGCTATTGTGTTCTCTACTAGTACCACAAGGATCATGGCAAGATGTATCTATGGATTTCATAGGACTTTCAATCACCAATGGCTATTCTATCATCATGGTGGTGGCCGACAGATATACCAAGTATGCTCATTTCTTCCCTCTGAAACACTCATTCACTACTGCATCAGTAGCTACTCTGTTTATGAACAATGTGGTAAAGTTACATGGGCTTCCCAAGTCTATCCTATCTGACAGGGATAAAATCTTTACAAGTGCATTTTGGAAATCCTTGTTTGGTCGGTTGGATGTTAAGCTACATATGAGTAGTGCATACCACCCTCAAACGGATGGACAAACTGAAACTGTGCTTGGAAATGTATTTAAGGTGTGCACTCAGTTCCACACCAAAATAGTGGGCAAAATGGCTTCCATTGGCTGAACTTTGGTACAATGCTGCTTACCATTCTTCTCTGAAATGTTGCCCTTTCAAAGCATTATATGGAGTGGAGCCATCTCTGGGGATAGTACCTAAAACTGGTGCATATGCAAACTCTGAAGTTGTTGAAACTTTGGAAGAAAGGAAGCACTTCTCTGATCTCTTGAAGGAGCAGATGGCTTGGGCTCAGAACAAGATGAAGGTTGATGCTGACACCAAACGTTCAACCAAACAATTCCAAGTTGGGGAGCAAGTCCTACTCAAACTTCAGCCTTACACACAATCGTCTGTGGTGAATAGACCCTGTCCCAAGCTTGCATTGAAATACTTTGGGCCATACACAATCTTGGAGATGATTGGTGAAGCTGCATACAGGTTGGAGCTACCATCAACTGCCCAGGTCCACCCTGTCTTTCATGTCTCACAGCTAAAGAAATACACACCAGACCATACACCGGTGTTTGCAGAGCTATCATCAGTGCCTCAGCTAGACCTTGCCGAGTTTGAGCCTGAGCGCGTGCTGGACCATCGTCTCACTAAGAAAGGTAATGCAATTGTTACACAAGTCTTGATCAAATGGAGTTCTTTTCCTGATGCTTTTGCAACCTAGGAGGATTACTATGTTGTGAAGAACTGTTACCCAGCTGCATCAGCCTGGGGACAGGCTGAATCCCGGGGAGGAGGCAGTGTCATAACCGACACAGTTAGGCCCATGGGCCAAGAGCATGAAGTGTGACGGCCTGAGCACGCACGGCGGCGCGATCCATTTAAGGCAAAGAGGGAAACGGGGGAAGGCAGCGAATGACTTGTAACGACTTCTGTTTCTCTTCCTTGTTCCCCTGTCTCTGTTCTTCTTCCCCTTGCTCCATCCCACTGGGATTGTATCGAACCAAACTATCATGTGATATATTAAATCCGGGCGCCACCACCTGCTTGTTCTTGAGTTGATCGCACCCCCGGGGTCGGTTGTTACACTGAACTCAATCACTGACAACCTTGTGATAGAAAAAAAATTATTTTTTAGGAAACTATGGTGGGATCGCCCACTTGAATTTTGACGGCAGGACGATAAAAAAAAATGTTGGTCTTCACACGTGCATGGAACCATAGACAGGTAACAGAACCTGAAGAACTGAACATGCATTTATCTTTCAATTTTGACGGCTAAATTTGAACATCCGTTTACATTTCGATTTAACCACTTGTAAGAAACTACACTTTTTGTTTCTTTCTGCTAGACAAGGGGTCTCTTATGCTATGGTTAAACACTTTCTTCTCTCTTCATCCCCCAGCCACTTAATGGTCCTACTATAGATAGATTGATTTTAAAACCAAAACAGACGCTAATGGTACAGAAAACACACACAAATTAATTACCGTGACCTGATTCTACTCCCCTTTCCAGCCATAAGGCCATAGCATAATTACCCATGAGATGACTGGACGGATCAGTTGGCGGCCCCCTTGAACCTGTACCACTTGGCGCAGATAATGAAATAGACGAAGTTGAAGACGCCGATGCCGGCAATTGTCCAGTAGAAGAGGTCGAGGCGGCCCTGGTTGAGGTCCTGCGCGAGCCAGTTGCTCCCTGATCCGGTGGCCCGGTGCACGATGGAGACCAGGAATCCGCTGAGGTAGTTGCCGAGCGCCAGGTTGCAGAAGGCCAGCGCGCCCGCCACGCTCCGCATGTGCTCGGGGATCTCCTTGTAGTAGAACTCGATCTGGCTGATGAGGTTGAAGGCCTCGGACAGCCCCAGGATGAGGAGCTGCGGCACCATCCAGAGGCTGGACATGGACGAGATGGCGCCGCCGGTCATGGTCTTGCCGAGCGTGGGCGAGCTGAACGCGATGGCGCGGCGCCTGTCCTCGACGATTGCCGAGATGACCATGGCGACTGTGGAGAGCACGATGCCGATGCCCATGCGCTGCAGCAGCGTGAGCCCCTCGTCCTTGCCGGTCATCTTGCGGATCTTGGGCAGCAGCAGGCGGTCGTAGATGGGGATCCAGATGGTCTGCGCGAGCATGGCGAAGACGGTGAAGGACGCGGCGGGGATCTGGAACCCGTGTCCGCCGAGGCGTCGGTCGGACTGCAGCGCGGAGAACACCACGTACGTGGACTGCTGCACCACGGCCACGTAGTAGATGATCCCCGTGGACCAGACCGGCACGATGCGGATGAGGCACTTGACCTCCTCCACCTGCTGCACGCTGCAGAGCCTCCACGCGTCCGCCGGCGCGGCCCCGCCCGGGCGCACCTCGTCGGGGGACGCCACGGTGGCGGCCTTGTCGAGGCACCGGAACTGGTCCGTGTGCGCGAGCTTGGTGACCACGGCGCTGGTGTGCGGCGGGTCGAACAGGTCCTGCTTCGCGTCCTTGGGCTGCTTCAGCGCCCGCTTCTTCACCGCGGCCACCAACACCTGCACCACGCTGGTGAAGGGGCTGCCCTCGGGGGTCATCCGCACGTACAGCCGCGTGCCCATGAAGAAGAGCACGCACGCCAGGAACATGAGGATGGTCGGGACGCCCAGCCCGATGGACCAGCTCACGTTGCTCTGCACGTAGATGATGACCGTGGCCGAGATGAGCATCGCGGTCGTGAAGGTGAAGTAGTACCAGTTGAAGAAGCTGTTGATGCCGCGCTTGCCCGACTCCGTGTGCGGGTCGAACTGGTCGGCCCCGAAGGGCATGCTGCAGGGGCGGATCCCCGCCGAGCCCACCACCAGGAACGCGAAGGAGATGAAGAGGACGGCGAACTGGTACGGCGTCGCCTTCGCGCAGGTCTCCCCCACGCTGCACTCCGGCGGGTGCAGGCTGCCCGCGCCCGCCGTCAGGGTCAGCAGGAACATGCCCTGCAAGAATGGATGGAACAAGTGAGCATTAGCAAGCGATGTACTGCCGTGGCTCGGAGGGAAAACCGACTTGAGTTCGCGTTGGCTGATTAAATGAAGGCAATCCGTTCCTCTGTTTATTACAGACTGTTGGGCCGAATTCACTAGGATCTTGGGCTTACGGCCCACTATGTACTCATTTTACGTTTCTCCACCGCGCTTGAAAAAGCCCAGACTAAACGAAATCTCTGCTGCTGCTTCCCCACCACGCGCGCGAGTTGCGCACGGGGCACGACCAACCCCGCCGGCACTGCGGAAGGCGCCCGGAGCCAAACCTCACCAAACAATCCGGCGCTGGCTGGATCCACCGGCGAAGCAAGTTTTAAAAAAGACTGACTCTCTGTTTTTACCACAAAGTTTGTTATTCTCAATTTCGAATACAATTTTCTATCTTGCCAATACATTCCTATTTCTATCTCTCTCCTCATCATTTA
>VSTD030002318.1:0-11961 GCA_008808055.3 Sporobolus alterniflorus
GAATGTCCAGACCCCATACAACGAATGACTAGGTAATGGGGATCGTCTAGATTTCCTGGGCTGGGGTGTGAATCTTCCTAGCAAAGTACTGGCATCCCTGCAGAACCTTATGATTTGTGTTGCGTCGCGGGCCACGGTTGGCCAGTAAAATCCTTGTTAGAAAGCCTTCCCGACCATGCTTCTTGATGAAGCGTGATGCCCACAAACCCCCTCATGGACCTCGAGGAGCAGCGCCTTGCCCTCCTTAGGGGGATGCACCACTGGAGGATGCCTAAGGTGCTGCGAGGCGGTAGTCCTCCAGCCAAACGATGGGATTGGTTTTACTGTCATACTTGACGATGTTGTTGGGTGCTAAAAACGCTTAGGGAAACACACATCGTGCATGTTGCTCCCGAACACTTTGGAGTCTGGCCCCTCAGGGCTAAGGCTGCACCATTCTTGATCACTGTGCCTGCCATGGCTCAAATTGTGTGCGCGATGCTCGAAGCACGCCCCTTCATCCCCCCCTCATGAGCCTGACGAAGCACTAGAGGTTGGGGGTGTCCGTACAGGTGGCCCAGTCGAAGACGGGACGGGGCCCGCGCTAGTGAAGGCGCGGTCCCTGGCGTGGGGTGCTCTGTCACGGTCCTTTGTCGGCTGGCCTTAGAATGATCTGGGTCGAGACAGAAACCTTGGCCCACCACTGGAGTGAGCTCTCTGCCTGCTGCTTGATGGCTACATCGATGATGTCTTTCAGCTGACACTACACCTTGTTGACCCCATCAGTGGAGGGTGCGGGCAAAGTATCCAAGAGCGTTGCTGCCACGACTATGTTCTGGCTGGCCCTGGTGAAAGTTAGATGCGGTGTACCTTCATGGTTGATGGTGGCGGCATCGCCCCTGGCCTGAGCTTGGGCTTTGGGGAAGTCGATGGTGGTGGCTGCTCGCTCCGTTCCCATCATGACCTTGCATCGGTGTAGTTTGGTTAGCTGGGTGTCGAGGGCTACTTGCTCGTTGGCAAGCTCATCATGACGTTGAGCCACCCACCGCTCGACGTCGATATGCCAAGCGTGGACTCATGCTTGCTCCTCCTCCTGGTAAGCTTGCTATTGAATGGGGAGGAGCTCTATTCCTAGTTGGGGTGCCGCGGTCTGCACCGTGACCGTTGGGATGGTTTGGAGTGGCAGAGTGTTCTCTGGCGCAGGTGTAGCAGTGATGGGGTCAATCGGGGTTATCTCGTTGCACCCTCGAGGGTTGAGGGATCCATAGCTCCCCTCGGTGCCTGAGTTGGTGTCGTCCTCATCGAAGGACTCCTTGAGGGCGGTGCACAGAGATGGTGGCTCGCTGTGAACCATTCCTACGAAGATGGCACTTGAGTCCCAATCCTGGGGGGAAGACTTAGGCGGCCAAGGCGATCCGCGGTGAACTCCACCAGGCTGGCGAAATGGATGGTGCTGCCTGGAGTGAGACCAACATCGATCAGGTTGTTGCCGTTGGCAATGAAGGAGAGTTTTGGTGAAGGAACCATCAGAATATCTAAAGGAAAAGCACGCTGTAAATCCCCCTTCCTGACATGCCAACTATCGGTATTTTTTGCACCAGCAAGAACAGAGTGGTCAAGATCGCACGTTCCAGTTCTGATGTGGTCTTGTGAACTATAGAGCACACTATGATCTATCCTAGTTCAGACCCCTCCTTGGAGGTAATAGCCTTACTTCCAGCAGTTTGATATTAAAGATGAACATAGGTTACAATAGGGTGAGCAGAGAGCTCAAAAAGTTCACGTGGTGAAGGAGGAAATAATCTCATACCCCCTGCTTGAAGGGTATGAGGCCTTTTATACACCGTGAGGCAGTCGGATAACTAGAAACTAATTACTTTTACATCCAGGGGTAAATTACATAGCTAGTGGGGCCCCAGACTTAGAGAAGGTCGGTTCGTCATGGTCGGTTAGGGCTTCCGGAGTGTTCTTCTTGGCTCTCGTGCATTCTTCTTGCCCCCGGGCATTCTTCTTGGCGCTAAGGAGGATGACGCTCGAGTAGGTTCTTGGAGTCGGTGATGTGAGGCGTTGGCTTTACTTGGCCGCTAAGCCTTCCCATGTGGGGGTTGATGTAGATGGGCTATCCTGCCTCCTGCACCGTCCTATTACCTGCGGATGCCAGTCTGGAGCGTAGAGTTCTTAGTTCGGGAAGGCTCCCACTTGCTTTGTCACCAAGCCTTTCTCTGAGGGAGCCACTGCCCCTATGGGCCCACATGCTATGACTGCCTGGCAGGGGCCTAGGGCCCTTGGACCGAGGCCACCTTGTCTAATCACCCCACGTGGGGCGGTGCCAGATTCGCACTGCCTCTTTTTAGGGGTGAGAGACCCCTGAGGCAGTTCGCCTTACTATGGTAGAGAAGGTTTGAGTCCTTGAGTGCTTGGGTTGGTAAGAAAAGGATTCAGCCTTTGTCAGAGAGGTCTTTCCTGCCGTAGCGGTGACCATGCCGGTTATGCGTGTTGAAGGGGATGAGCCTCTAAACCCGGACTTGAAAGGCTTGGAGTCCGGTGCTCTAGAACCTTCTCGCAAAGGGCATGTGGTACTTATGGTTATGTCTTGCCGAGTGGGGTCCCACGTGGTGTGGCCCCTTCGGAGCCCAGCGGTCATGACCATCACTCAGCACCCGGGAAGCCCCTAGGTCTTGTGTGATATGGTCCACTCCTAAGTCTAGTTCTTTTTAGATGGGTGACCCCTCCTCTCTAGCCAGGAGTGGTAGAGTCGTTCCTGATACGGGGTGTATGGTTCCCCAACTATTTGACTGTTAGAGGGAACCGTCGTATCTAGATCGTTGGGCCATAACCAGTGACTCGCGGTACCCAAGGTACAAGACCTCGACAAGCAGGGAGTCTTGATCGAATTCCTCGGGGTTAAGGGATCAGGGTGGATCAGTCGAGCAGGTGTGTAGCTTACCACGTGGGGCAAAGTTGCCAGTGTTGGTGAGGAAGGCTCTAGAGAGGCTATGGACAGACTGGCAGAAAGAGGGAACCAAATTTGGGGGAACGGTAGGTTGATCATGTCTATCCTAGCTCGAACATCATCCATTGGTCCCCGATGCCGTTGTTGCATGTTAGTGCCTCTACTACACGCCAAGGTTTATGCAAGGAAACACCCTAGAGGAGCAACCAGCCCAGCAAGCCCAACCCTAAGTATGCCGGCCTAGACTGGATGAAGCCCATGGCGAATTGATCCCGCGCTCGTGTCGAGTGCTTAAATAGGGAGAGCTAAGAGAAGGATTCGGTTATGATGTAACATAATTGTTAAACACTCCTCTCTACAATACATTCCTCCCTCATTCCTCCCCCAACTTTGTTCTTCATTCTTCTCCCCTGATTCTTGCTTGTTGGCGATCCCCGGTGCTAACAATTGGTATCAAAGAATTCATTCCTGTGACGATCTGGACCTGATCTACTACACCCGTCGGCAGAAGACCGCCTTTGGCTTCATGGACCCCAACGTCAAGCTCATGTTCAAGGAAGGCTTCAAGCAGTTGCGTGCCAAGATCAAGGACGGGTTCATCACCGTTCATGAGGCTGCCTTCACCAAGCGTTGGAGGAGGTTGCCGCCGCGGGCCAGCATCGTGACTCCTGCATCGCTGCGATGGAGCAGACTGTGGCTTCCTTCGACAAGGCCTTCACCAAGTGGAAGCCTGAGGTGGAGTCCTCCATCTCTGCCATCAGACTCAAGCTCTCCATGCTGAATGGCTACTTTAACCGTGATGCGAAGGCCAGTTCCTCCCAGCCTGGCATCATGCAGATCAGATCGGTGGCCACGCACCCCACCTCTGATGGTGGTGCCGATGGCCCCAATGGGCACCGTGTTGACTCCAACCACCGGGATTGTGGATTTTGACATGTGTTCATCCGAATCCATGACTCGGTTCATCCAAACCCATGACCCGATCATGGGTATGATCCATCCCACTCCATCCCCGCTCAATTTCTCGCCCAACCCTAGCGTTCTACCCCAATCTGACCCATCATGGTTTTTGCCTCAATCACCGGTCCTTGGCTGTGTCGACATGGGTCAACTACCTAAATTATACTTTCCCAAATTTGACGGTGATAACTCTAAGTTGTGGCAGGCAAAGTGTGAAAATTACTTTGGCATGTATACGATCGCTCCTAGTGTCTGGGTCAAAGTAGCAACCATGCATTTTGAGGGGCCAGCTGCTAAGTGGTTGCATTCCGTTCACCATCGTATATGTTCTGCTTCATGGAGTGAGCTTTGCAGTTGGATACATGATAGGTTGAGTCAAGATCAACACAAGTCCCTCATTAGGCAATTGTTTCATATTAAATAGTCTGGGTCTATTCAGGAGTATATTGATCAGTTTAGTGAGTTGATAGATCAGTTGATAGCTTATGATCGTTCCACCTCTGATAATCATTACTATACTACACGTTTTGTTGATGGCTTGAAAGATGATATAAATTATGTAGTACTTGTTCAATGCCCTTGCAATCTTGATACTGCCTGCTGTCTTGCTCTGGTGTAGGAAGAGGCTGACATGGCCAGGCGCCGTGATTTAAAGAGAGTTGATTATTCATTCAAGCCCAAGTCAAGTGTCTTAGTGAGGCCACAACCCCTGCCTCCTCCACCAGCAACTGTTAGCAAGACTTCTTCAGGATCTGTTGTTGTTACTAATTCTGGTACCAAAAATGCTTTTGATGCTCAGGCTGCTAGTAAGGTAGCAACTCTAACTACTTACAGAATGGGCCAGGGGCTCTGCCGTTATTGTGCAGAAAAATGGGTGAAGGGCCATAAGTGTGCTGCTACAGTTCCTTTGCATGTTGTTCACGAAATATGAGAGATGATGTCAACTGATTCAGAAAGTGATAAGTGTACTGAGAATAATGGGATAGAGGATCAGATGTTTATGCTCCTTTCTCAGGAAGCCCTGGCTCCAGGCAGCTCTTCCAAGACCCTTACATTCTAGGGATTGATTCAAGGTAAACTGATTGTCATATTGATCGACTCTGGTAGCTCCAATTCATTTTTGAACACCAAGTTGTCTCCTCAGTTGGCTGGTGTTTCTAAGGTTGCCAGTCCCATCAATGTCCAGGTAGCTAATGGCCAGGTGATTCAATGCTAGTCTGAACTGCATCAGGCTAGCTGGGAAATACAAGGTGTCAAATTCATCTTTTACCTTAAGCTTCTACCATTGCCTTACTATGATGTGATCTTAGGGGTGTATTGACTGCAGGCCTACAATACTATGCAAATTGATTGGCTTAACAAGTGGATGGTCCTAAATTTTAATAGTACCAGTATTCAGTTATAGGGGATTCATCCTTCCTTACCAGCATTTTCTCTAATAGAGCTACTACTAGTTTCTGAGGTTGATTCCAAAGATGATGCTACTTCATTGCCTGTTCCCATTCAACAATTATTGTAGACATTTAAGGATTTGTTTGCTGAGCCAACTGATCTTCCTCCTGGCAGACCCTGTAATCACAGTATCCCAGTGGTTGTTGGTGCCCAACCTGTCAATGTCAGGCCCTATAGGTTTTCTCCTGTAATGAAAGATGAGGTTGAAGCTCAACTGCAAGATATGCTTACCAAGGGGATAATTCAGCATAGTAGTAGTGCTTTCTTTTCTCCTATGCTGTTGGTCAAAAAGAAAGACAAGACCTGGAGGTTTTGTGTGGATTATAGGCACCTCAATGCCTTAACTGTGAAATGCAAGTATCCGGTGCCTATAATTGATGAACTCCTAGATGAATTACATGGGGCTACTTGGTTCTCTAGTCTAGATCTCAGGGCAGGTTTTCATCAAATTTGGTTGCAGCAAGGTGAGGAGTACAAAATAGCATTTCAGACACATATGGGCCACTTTGAATTTAGAGTGATGGCATTTGATCTAACTGGAGCTCCTGGAACCTTCCAAAAAGCCATGAATACAACCTTAGCTCATCTATTAAGGAAGTGTGTTCTAGTGTTTTTCGATGACATTCTTGTTTAAAGTCATCTCAACCATCTCCACTCTATGTTGAAGTTGCTGCAAATTGATCAATGCAAAATTAACTTGTCCAAGTGTTCTTTTGCCCAGACCAAGATTTCCTACCTTGGACATGCCATTAGTCAGTGGGTGTTACTACCGACTAAGACAAAATGTCAGCAATGATTGCCTGGCCAACACTAAAGAATGTAAAGGAGCTCAGGAGTTTCTTGGGGCTTGCTGTGTACTACAGGAAGTTTGTGAAGAATTTTGGAGTAATCAGCAGACCCCTATCCAACGTGCTTAAGAAAAATACAGTGTATGTATGGACACAAGAGCATGAGTCAGATTTTGCTGCCCTAAAACAAGCATTAGTTTCTATACCTGTCCTAGCTCTTCCTAATTTTAAACAATAATTCATCATAGAGACGGATGCCAATGATGGGGTGGGGGGGGGGGGTTGGTGTTGTCCTGATGGAAGGGAGCCACCCATTGTCATTCTTGAGCAAAGCTTTGGGTGTTAAGTCCAGGGGCCTCTCCACCTATGAAAAGGAATATATGGCTATTCTTCTAGCCGTGCAACATTGGAGGGCTTACCTGCAACAGGCTGAATTCCTTATTCACACTGATCACAAGAGTTCTACAAAACTCAATGAGCAGAGACTCCACACCCCTTGACAGCATAAGGTGTTCACAAAATTGTTGGGACTTTAGTATAAAGTAGTGTATAAAAAAGGAGCTGAAAATAGGGTAGAAGATGCCTTGTCAAGGAGAGTGCATGACAATGTCCAGCTTGCTTACATTTCTACAGGAAGGCCTCAGTGGTTATCCTCTGTTCAGACAAGCTATGAGTCTGATCATGTTGCTCAAGATATGATAACTAAGTTGTCTATGGACTCAGGAGCTATCACCAACTTTACCTTGAAAAATGGTATCTTCAAGTATAAATCCAGGATCTGGATTGGTAATGTAACATCCTTCCATAATCAGTTGATCTTTGTGATGCATGAGTCTGCATTGGGTGGCCCTTCTAGTGCCCCTATCACATACAGGAGGTTAAAGCAGCAATTTGCATGGAAAGGCATGAGACAAGATGTTCAGAAATTTATTGCTGGTTGTTAGGTGTGCCTGCAGACTAAGTCTGATAGGTCCAGTTACTCTGGCAAGCTTCAACCCTTGTCTGCCCCAACAGAGGCATGAGAAACAATATCCATGAATTTTATTGAGGGCCTTCCCAGGTCTGCCTCTGCCTCCTGCATCCTGGTTGTGGTTGACAAATTCACAAAATTTGGTCACTTCATTCCTCTCTCTCACACACACACCCTTATACTGCTAGTTTAGTGGCATCTGTGTTTATAAAAGTGGTGTACAAGCTGCATGGGCTGCCTGCATCCACTATTTCTGATAGAGACCCTGTGTTCACAGGTTCCTTTTGGCAATCTTTGTTCAAGTTGTCAGGTGTTACACTGAAAATGAGCTCTTCATATCATCCACAAACTGACGGTCAAATCGAGAGGCTTAATCACTGCTTGGAAACTTTTCTGCATTGCTTTGTTCATGCATGTCCCAAGAAGTGGAAGGAATGGCTACCTGCTACAGAATTTTGGTACAACACTAGTTTTCACTCAGCTTTGGGCAGGTCTCCATTTGAAGCTTTGTTTGGTCGTCAGCCTCATTTGTTGGGTCTTGATCCAACCCCTGCAGCTAAAGGTAACCTTGATAGGCTTACCGAGAGAGACACAATGAACCAACTGATTCATCAGCATCTGATTTGTGTTCAATCTAGGATGAAGAACCAAGCTGATAAGAAGAGATCAGAAAGGAAGTTCCCAATGGGTGATATGGTATATATGAAATTGCAGCCCTATGTCCAATCCACTGTGATGCCAAGAGCTAATCAGAAGTTGAGTTTTAAATACTTTGGCCCAATCTGTGTTTTGGAGAAGGTGGGAGTTGTTGCTTATAGACTCCAACTACCCGAGAACTACTAGATCCACCCTATTATTCATGTGTCACAGCTCAAGCTTGTTGTAGGCTTCAAAGGTGTGGTACATTCTGATCTTCCTTTGTTCCCCTTGCATCAACAAATTCCTGTCCAGGTATTGCAGTCGAGGTTTGTCACATGTGGCTCTTCTCAAGTCAAGCAAGTGATGGTGAAGTGGTCTAGCCTATCTGCTGATCTTGCCACATGGGAGGATGCCAAGTCCCTGAAGCAGAAGTTTCAATGTAGCCCTGCTTAGGGTCAAGTAGGTGTTCAAGCAAAGGGGAATGTCAGTGCCACTACTACGTGCCAAGGTTAAAGCAAGGAAACGCACAGGAGGAGCAACTGGCCCAGCAAGCCCAATCTGAAATATGACAGCCCAGACTGGATGAAGCTCATGGTGAATTGATCCCGCACTCACATTGATTGCTTAAATAGGGAGAGCTGAGAGAAGGGTTCAGTTATGATGTAACAAAAGTGTTAAACACTCCTCCCTACAATACATTCCTCCTCGATTCCTCCCCCAACTCTGTTCTTTGTTCTTGATGATACCACAAATATCTTCCCAGACCAGGGGCCCAATAGTTGTGATGGCCCA
Source organism: Sporobolus alterniflorus (assembly GCA_008808055.3). Taxonomy (NCBI): domain Eukaryota; kingdom Viridiplantae; phylum Streptophyta; class Magnoliopsida; order Poales; family Poaceae; genus Sporobolus; species Sporobolus alterniflorus. Next base: position 8,534 of record VSTD030002318.1, read on the forward strand.
CGAGGCCAAATGCGGCCCTAGTCAGAGTTCTGATTGGGTGCGCGTTTGTGTGAGTTATATCAGAGTCAGAAATCTACCGTGTTTATGATGTGGTTCTCTAGACTATAAAAGTAGTAGCCCACAATCAATCCGGGGCATTGAATTTTATAGCATAATACAATGACACTGGACATAGGGTTATTACTCTTCGAGAGGGCCTGAAGCAGTATAAAAGCCACCATGTTCCTCTTTGATATTGATCTTACATCGTCACACTTTTCCCGATCATTATCACAAATATCGAACGATGAGACATCGATAGAGGCACGCCAGGAAGGGAAAAGCACTCAAGATCTGTCTAGGAAGATCATGGCACCCTGGACTTTCAGCATTAAGTTTCCTTACGTCACTCAATTCACCTTCAGGTCATTGATGTATGTCACCGGGGAAGACAAAATCCTTGAGTTATTAACTCAGGGCCCAACACCGAAGTATCTCGCACCGGTTTATGGACGAGCTCCATATCTTCCGGCCAGTTCATCTACATCAGGTGGAAACTGCTCAGGTCTGAATCCTTATGTAGGGCCATACCATCGCGTCGCCAAGACAACACAGGGACTCCCGATCAGGGTACACATCTTCTAGCCATCGGCTGGAACATCGAGCCCTTCAACATTAGGAGCGTCCCTTGATTAGGATTCCACCGATGATTACCCTGAGATCAGGGGAAGCACATGTTGGAACTCCACTAACGAGTGTCATCTCATGATCATGGGTGCCCCGGCCAGAGCACCTTCATAGAAGCATCTGATGCCCGGACTCCCAGCGACAGATTGGCTCAGAATCTGAATTCAGACTTCAACGCCGTGTGGCTCCAGACCATCATGGAGTCGATCCAGCGCATGGCACCGGAAGGCTCACCTCTCCTTTCCTTTCCTTGGCTCAGCAAGGGGCCGAGGTAGCCAATCATGTCATAGTAGGAGAATGATCGACTGTCAACCATCGAGGAGAACCCTCTATCAGCAACCAATCAGACGGATAGGGCAATCATGTCATAGCAGCATCATTGGCAATCGGCAACCGCCACCTAGATGACAACGGCATGCGCCTATGGATAACACAGAACCACCGACAGCAAGAATACGGCTGCAATCGTGATGACCTCCGCAATGTCATCGACGGCCGAAGGCATCTCAGTGCAAGGTCACCGACCTCTCCACAACACTCTCTAGCAAGAGATGTCACCCCGTCAGGGAGGGGCAGTTTTCGTGCTCTGGCTTCATCGCTCAGGCAGGTCATCTAGCCAGAGAAGTTCAAGCCCAGACATATTGATAAATATGACGGTTGTAGTAATCCAGAAGAATACATCCAAGTCTATCACACGGTCATTGAGGCCGCAGGAGGAGACAATCGGGTAAACACCAATTATCTGCCCACGTCATTGTCCGGTGCAGCCAGATCATGGCTTATCAATCTATCCGAAGGATCCATTTACAACTGGGATCAGCTATATACCATGTTCATTGGGAACTTTTAGGGTCCATCCACAGCTAAAACCCTAAAGACCATCAAGCAAAAGCATGATGAAAGCCTCTGGGAGTACGTGAAATGTTTCTGTAAGACTAAGAACGCTATCTCTTATATCCAGGACATCAAAATCATCAATGATTTTCGTGACAAGGTTAGCGATATCAAGACTAGGAGATCGCCATGAAGAAGCACAAAATAATGGTTGACTTGCTCGCAGTTGCTGACATGTGCATTGAGGCATCTGAGGCCCACGCTCGGCTCCTTGAATCACGTGGCAAGGGGCCCTCGAAGAAGAAGCAGGATGATCAGGAGGTCAACACAACCGATCGTGGAGATCCTAGGGATTACAGGGATCGCAGAGATCACGGATATCATGGGAATCGCCAGAACAATCCACATATCAGAAGGAGAAATGATCGTTCCATTACCCTGTTGATGCAGAGAAGTGGTGCAAGATCCATCATACCATAGGACATGATCTGAAGGAGTGCAAAACTTTTTTGGATCGCAAGAAGATGCCACCACCAGCACTGGTGGCACAAGAACCCCATCGAGGCGAGCATCATTGAGCCGATCCCGACAATGAGAATAAGATGGGTGAGATGAACATGATCTTCAGAGGTAGCATGTCCATCACCTGAAAGACACAAGGAAAGAAGCTTGAGCAAGAGATTAGCTTGGCTCAGCACATCAAGCCAAGAAGAAAAATGAACTGGTCTGACGTTGATATATCATTTGGGCTAGAAGATCATCCAGAAATAGAGTTGTCTGAAAGGAACTTGCCCTTTGTGGTCAAGCTACCGATCAGGCGACACAAGGTAGCCAAGACTCTGATTGACAACGGAACTTCACTAAACCTCATCATGAGGAAAACTTTCATGGAGATGGGCCTCAATCTGTCAGATCTGACCCCTGTGCATGACACGTTCCATGGCATAATCCTGGGACAGTCGTCCACTCTCATTGGGCACATCGATCTCGATGTATCCTGTGGGACAGGAGGCAACAAATGCAGAGAGATGTTAACATTTGAAGTTGTTAGCTTCAACATCAGGTACAACCGCATCCATGGGAGGTCTTTCCTCCTAAAGTTTATGGTGGTCATTCACACTACCTATGCCACTATGAAGATGCCTGACCCCAAGGGTGTGATCACCATTAAGGCTAACCAACGAGACGCTTTGGCATGTGAAAATGCAACATTAACACATGCAGGACACTTCGGCAAAAAGGTAGCCCAGGAGCAATCAGCTAAGGTGGCGAAGACACAGGGCGGCAGCACCCCACTCAGATCATCGACGCCCAAGCCACCGACTGGCGGCACCCCTCGGACTCCTTCACCAAAGAAAGGCATTTACATGACCTCGGCATCTAATCAGCTTCTTGTCGATCAGTCGGTAGGCGACAAGAAGAAGGGGGTCAACAACAAGGAGATCCTGGCTGACCCCAGCAACCCGGACAAGAAGCTCTGGATTAGTACATGCCTTGATCCCAAATAGAAACTCACACTCATCACTTTTCTCTGGGACAATCTTGATGTCTTCGCATGGAAGATATTGGATATGCCCGGGATCCCTAGGGAGGTAATTAAGCACAAGTTGGGCATTCATTCAATGTTCAAGCCGATCAAGCAAAAGCAAAAAAATATACACCAGAAAGACGTGAAACCATCCACCAAGAAGTCAATAAACTACTTGAAGCCGGGTTCATCAAGCTAGTAGATTATCCAAGATGGCTAGCAAACTCCATTCTTGTAGAAAAGTTTGACGGCTCTTGGTGCATGTGTATTGATTATACTAGTTTGAATAAAGCATATCCTAAAAATGAGTATACCCTGCCTCATATCTACCAAATAGTTGATTCCACAGCATCATGTGAATTATTGTCGTTTCTGGACGTCGATTCAGGCTATCAGATCG
>VSTD030002319.1:0-11961 GCA_008808055.3 Sporobolus alterniflorus
AGCTCTGCCATCAATGAGTCATGCCTGCTGCCCATGCACCTCGTATTCAGACAGCTAGGGTTTTACTAGAGGGCCCTATCAGGGATGCTATCTTGAGAACAAAGCAACACACCATGCATACTCTACGTTGTTTGGGTCGATATGCAGCTAATTTGTTGCTGTGATCGATGCAACACATCTGTTTTGCTACATATGCAAGGGATGCTAATAACTATCGTGTGCAGAATAATAAGTGTTGGGTATTGTTCACTCCTTAGTTATGGTCGATGATTGACGTGCAAACTAGTATTGTAATATGTCTAAAGCGTAAACAGGTACATGCTTGGAGGAACCTAATCAATAAGTTGGTGATTGTTCTTTTCATCTCTTGTTCAAACTATCGTTCAGTGGTGAAATATGAGCATGAATGTGTAAGATCGTACATGTGATGTACATGATCATTCTGGCTAGACGGCACCTCCTCTCTTAATTTAACCATAAAACTCAGGTGATATATAAAGTTGAGGGGACTTTTTATCATGTTCTAATGTTTCTCATACTGCGTACCAGCCAGTGCTCTGCCTTCACTGGTCTGTGCTACGTGAGCCCTACCATCACTACAGGAAACATGTAACCTTCCGTCGGCCAGAGGGAAGTTAGCCCAAAGCCGATGGAAGTTAGCTTTTTCATCGGTTTTGGGCTAACTTCCGTTGACCTCGACAGAAGTTTTTGGATGAAAGTTAGCTAACTTCCGTCGGCTGAGAAGAGCCGATGAAAAAAATCAAGAAATCCGTAACTTTCATCGGCCACTAGCCAACGGAAGTTATCACTGTAACTTTCGTCGGTCGGGGGTGGCCGACGGAAGTTATGGTGATAACTTCCATTGGCTACGGTCAGCCGATGGAAGTTACAGCCCAGTAACTTCCGTCAACTAACCATAGCCGACGGAAGTTACATATTTTTTAATATTAAAAAGGACATCGCCTCAGGTGCAATTAACAGGAATCACAGACATTAATATCAGAATTCAAACATAAGAGATAGTTAACACAAGACACACTCCATGGTGACAGGTCAAGCATCACATTAGTATCACAGACGTAGTTAACACAAGATATTAATATCAGAATTCAAACACAAGAGATGAACAAAGTGTACAACACACTCATGCATCACATAGTTAGCACAAGAAGAAATCAAGCCGCGTCATCGCCGCCGTTTGGGTGGTTGGAGTGGGCGGTACTACCTCTCAGCATGTCATCGATCTCGTTCGGCTGTGAGTGACCGGATGACAGTGTATAGAAAACCTGCATCGAGTAAAGAACATCAAAATTAATCAAACTGAAGGAGCTGAAAGTTGCTAATGATAGGAAACGTACCGGAGCTCAAGAGGCAACCCGAAGTGAGATAGTGGTGGGGGAGCTTTAAACTATGGCACATGAATTCCTTGTTGTTGCATCACTTGCTATACATGTTGCAATGTAATGAATTAGTAACTTATTTGCTAAGTGCTCGATAGCGAATGAAATAGTTAAGTCAACTAACTTGAAGGACAATTTGCTGATGAGTGAAGGCCTGAGCGTAGAAGTCTCCCGCTGCCTCATTGCTTCATCCCGCTACCTCTGGACTTCATCCTGTCACTGCATTTCTTCATCCCGTTGCTGCAGACTCTCCTTAAGCATTTTAATCTCGAGTCAGTCTTCCGAGCGAAAAGGGACGAAGCTACTCCCCCCTGAGCTCTGTGACAACATCGTAGCCTTCTGAGCTCTCACCTTCTGGGAGTCGACTATGCCATTTAGCATGGAATACCTGCAACATGTATTACATAAGAATATATCACGACATTACAAAGACAAATGATTAGAGTGGAACCATCGACTCACCGTCTATGGCTCTTTCCCCCTCCGCTAGTGTACAAGGCCATCAGGTCTTGCTCTCTAGAATTGACCTCTCTCCATGGAGTCTCACCATTTCTTCGCCATATTTATTCTAGCAAAAACAATAAAAATACAGATTAGAGAGAGAACAATAGTGCAAAACATCGAGAAATGGTGAAAACTCACCAAAACATCTGTGGCCGACTATGAGCAGAGTTGATTCAGGTTTGAAAGATTGGGTCCTCGGTGGTCGTACGCTTCTACTCCTTCCCATAACTGTTTCAACTCTTCAATTAAGGGCTTCAACATCATATTCATGCATGTTTCAGGGTGGTCTGGACCAGGTATGATGAGACACAGGAACATATATTCATATTTTATACAAAGAGAAGATGGAAGATTGTACAGAATAACAAAGACAGGCCAATAAGAGTACGACACCGCACTCATATTATACAGCGTGGATCCATCTGTAGCCAACCCAATGCACATATTTCGCACATCCTGGTGAAGTCTATGTCAAAGTCATCTAGAGCCTTCCATGTCTCACTATACGGGTGCACCATCACTTGGTCGTTCTCACGTACACCTTTCTTATTCCACCTCATGTGTCTAGCGGTTTCCTTTGAGAGAAACAACCATTTCATCTGAGGCGTAAGAGGCATGTAACGAAGTTGCTTATGAGCAACATTTATCATCACCTTCTCACCGTCTTCATTTATGACCTCAACGAACCTTGATTTACCACATTTTAAGTATTTTGTCTCATTTTTGTGCTCTTTATAGAAAAGCATGCAGTTATTTTTGCACGTATCAATCTTCTCGTACTCCATACTGAGAGCAGATAATAATTTTTTTGACTGATACATGTCTTTCGACATCTTGTGATTATTAGGAAGGACATCGCTGATCAGTCTTAAGAGCTCCTTGTAACAATTGCTTGAGAATGAGAACTTTGACTTGATGGCTCTAAGCATGTCAAAAAACTTTTGCACCTCTGGTGTAGGAGGATCCTCAGAGTTTGTTTCAAGCTCCGAACGTATAGCATCAAGAATCTCATCCATTCTATCGTCACCGCTTCTATCATCCTCCTCTTCAGCTACTAATGCACTTCTCTGACATATTGACTCGTCGTGATGCGTCCACACCTCATAGTCTGGCATGAAACTAAACTTGAAAATGTACAGTGTCACTGTCCCCTTGTCCTCACAAAGCACGTTTCTACATCTATTGCATGGGCACTTCACACCCTGATTGGCTGGTATAGAGAATGCACGATTGATAAATTCTTGAGTCATGTTCATACATTCCCTCGTGTGAACTCCACTTTTCTTCCAACCACCCACAACCCTCATCAGTCATTCTAGAGGTAAAAAAATCATTCAATAAAGATGCATCATAAGTATCACGTGTTTCTAGATACCACAGTCCTACACATATCTATAGGAAAGGATATGTCCTAAACCCACTCAAGAGTGGTCGATAAAGCATGAATTTGTGATGAGCAACGAGTCCGAATGAAACTTCGGCAGCATAACCCCGTTGTTCTCCAATTACACGCCCGACAATGGTGCAATGGAGAACAACAGGATTATGACACCGAAATCTCGTTTGGACTCGTGGATCATCACAAATACCACGCTCTGTCGCCCACTCTAAAGCTGTCTAAAAAAGGGATAATTCTGGACCATACATGTCAGTCCGAAACAGGTGGCACATAGGTTTCCTTACTCTACCTACGCTTTTAAATTAGACTTTAAAATGCTATAGAAGTAACATGGCTAATGATAAGGCAATTGGACTTAAAAATGCTATAGCCAACTCTTATAGTAGCAATTTCTAACAATGATAACCTATAACATGTATTCTACTATAGTTTTAAAATATTGAACTAACCTAGCGAGGAGTGCGCCTCAGAGTCAGGATCACTCTGTAAAATGGCAATGAACAATAGAATAAGTCCTTGCCTGTTCAATGTTATATGAACCCAAATTGTCCAAAGACACTAAGATACTACAGTGAGCTGCTATATCTGAATTTAAGAATTAATTAATTAACCTAAAGATAAATTATGGATTGATTGATAGAAAATAACTAAGTTTTCAGATTATAGCACAGTGAGCCAACTAACATTTTCAGTTCAACTATGGATTGATTATAGCACAGTGATCTAAAAATTGCTTATAGCACAGTGAGCCAACTATGTTTTCAGATTATAGCACAATTTTTAGTTAACTGCTATCCCTAAAATTGCCTTTTGATCTAATATGAACAGATGAGAAAAAGGCTGTGCATGATTCCCCCCAAATGAACACCAACATGCCACCACATATACTGCTATCCCTCTGATTCCCTCCAAACTAACAGATTAGGAAAAGGAACGAAGCCATCGGGGAGAGTTTGCCATTGATGAGCCTGAGCCACGGGAGGGAGAAGAGGTCACCGGCCGGGGGAGGAAGAAGCCTGTGGGACTGCAATGAGAGGGAGCTGGCATCAGGCGCGATGGACGGAGGACGAGCGCCGGCGACAGGTGTGCTGGCCGGAGGAAGGGCGGTGGCGGTGGGTAGCAGACTGAGCCGGCTGGGGCCAGGCAACACCGTGGACGTGCAGGCTGAGGTAGTGGCAGCCGGTTGGGCCGGCTGGTGTATGGGCAGCGGCCACCCCGGGCGCGCAGCACGGGCGAGGGAGGGCGATGTCCTGTTGGGAGCTCGTGGCCGACGGGGGAGGGCAGTGACCAGCTGGGGAGGGCAACGTCGCAAGGGCCGGACGCACACAGGCTTCCATCGATTGCCGGTGGCACGCGAGTGTGGCGGGACGGGGTGTCGACGTGGAGGAGCCGGGGCGGCGGCGGCGGCTGGGAGAACCGACGGCGGCAGCAGATCTGAGCGTGTGTGTGAGTGAGTGAGTAGTGGGGGCGGGGGCGAGCCTGACGCGTGACTTTGGTTAAGTCCCCTTATTTCCGTTGGCTAGAGCCCACCGACACATAAGGCAATTCTATCTCACTTCCCCTCTCATGCGTCCCCCGAATCTTGTTTGCAGCACGGGTTCATCATTCTCTTTTAATGAATTGATAATGCTCCTATCCTTAGCCTTTGTGTCAAATTTTTTGTTTTTTTCCTGAGCCACCATCTCAGTTTTTTATGGAACATGAGAGGCAGAGCTCCTACTGATTATAATATATTAATAAAAGAAGAAAAATAAATACAGCTTGATTACGTAAAATATAAAGAAGAGAAAAATAAAAAAGGTAAGGCCAAACTATAGAATAGTAGATTGCAGCCATGACCATCATCCAGGCGGAAAAGACGGACGGGCGGATCTGGGCGACCTCGATGCGATTGGGCGCGACGTCGGTCGGTGTCTGGCCGACGACCGGCTTGCCGGCGGTCATCCATGGCCAAAGCAAAAACTCGGGTACGTCGTTTGACTCTTGCACCGTCATTTGATCCAGGGGAAACTGAGGATGCAGAAGATCAAGAAGGACAAGTAGAGGATGAACAACATATGCAACACCGAGAACAAATGGCGCGAGTCACTGATATTTCGATGATAGCCGGACAAGGGAAGCATCAACGTCCACACGTTCATGGAATCGAACAGTGGCAGGGATCCAAATTCTGGGCAATTGGTGAGGACTACTCTAGCGCCGAGTCTGATGAAGAAGAAGACGAAGCTGCATCTCCGGCGCTCGTCCAGGAGGCCCTGGTTGCAGGGTTCACCGTCGACCAAATATGCCAAGCAGAAGCTGAATTGGACACTCCACCAGCTGCGACACCGAAAGTTATGTGCTAAGTTGAAAGAAAGTTCTATATCCAAACAGATTGTGGATGTATGGCAGAGTGGGCTTAGTCCAACTGATTAGATTTTTAGTGGTGGAACTAATTCATCCAGGTTTAAATCCTAGATTTGATATGAGTGTTATATTTACGACTAATTATTCTTTCAGTAGAAGATAACGTCTCCATCGACAGTGAGCCGCTCTTGATGACCGACTTTATGAATCTTAAGATCAAATCGGATCAGTCTTTTAAGATGCTCATAAGAATAGGATGTGCGTGTATTTTTATAGAGGTATCTACATTTGTACTGTGTATGTATGAGTCAACAACAGTCAGAAAAAAGGAAGAGTGGCCCTCTGCGGCCTCTAGGACAATCTCCTCCCCGAACGTTGGGTGATGCCATTGCAAAAGCAAGAGTGGTTTAATCATTGAAAAGATGTGAGTATGCAGTCCACGAACGATCGACGTCGAGGCCTAACTCTGTCGGTGAAGTCTTCCGCTCGGCAACGGCATACGACTGTCCCCGACGGTGACATCGGCTAGAGGGAAACCTCGATCGGATCACATGGAAATGGATTGACATAGCAGCGAGGCAACGACGTCTAGAGGTTCGCCGGAAACAGAATGGCGACATGGACCACCGGTGATGAACACGGTGGAGCCCGATGTTCCTGGCGGCCATGCGGTATCTCAGGGCATTCAACTTTTGAAAATTGAAACGAAGGGAGAAATCACCGGGTTTTGAAAAGCAACGACATCATAGGTCATCAGGGCCGTCATATTTCTAATATGGGCCTAAACCAAGTGTCAAACAAGCCTGTTACGAAATACAAACCCACACCGGGATTAATCTCCTTGTTCAGTAGAACAGGCAGGAAGGAAGGACCAAAACCCTCAGCAGCAGCCACGAACGCACGCGCCGCCAAAGCAGCCACCGAAACCTCGTCGCTCTTACGCCGACGTGCTACGCGCTGGCATGGATGGTAAGGGAGCTCCGATGCAAGGAAACGGCGCCGGTAATGGCTACCGCGGCAACGGTTCTGGCGGGTACAGGGGTTCACAGTCCGACGCTTTTGCCCGGGGAGGATATCAACGACCATATCAGAGGTATGGTGCAGGCTATCATGGTAGTCGAGGAGGAAGTGGCTTCCAGGGTGGCCGGGGTTACATCCCGCGTGGTCGCGGGTATGGAGGCCCTAACAGACAGTTTGACAGCAGGGGATTGCAGGGGCAGCCACGGCCAAGCCCTATTCCACAAAGGGATATGGGTGATACCCATGGCGCGCAGCAGCAGCCTCTGAATGTGCAGCAGGGAGAAATAGCCCACACACAGCAGCAGCCAGAGAGGAGCAACGATGGAGAGGTGACAGGGGATTCGATGAAGGGAGACAGAGCTGATCTACCAGCTAATATGATGACTCTTTTTCAACCATTCTTGGCTTCCATAGCCAATAAAGAGGATAGCAAGGGGGTAGCTAAGCAGCCAGTGGATGTAAATGTGACTGAAAAGCAGAAACTGGAGAAGGAGGAGTCCTCAAAAGATGTTGCGGAATCATCGGCACAAGGCGAAGCTCGAGGCAATCACGTGAATAACAGTCCTTATTGTTATCGCTGCTTAACCAGAGGGCACGCAAAAGAAGAATGCACTGTGTCGTTGTTTTGTGACATTTGTGAAAGCACCACACACGTCAAAGGCCGCTGCCCGCTGCTCAAGAAAGCGGATAACTTGTACGCCATGATATGTGGATATGCCGTAGATGGTCTTGGCTTCTACTACAATCCACATTCACCTGCGATCAGACCAAGGGCAGAGGCAAAGAGCTATATTGTACGAGTGGTCGAGGATGAACTGAACACCATGCAGGTCCAAACGGAGATGCAAAGCTTAGTTCCTGCACAAACCGCTTGGAAAGTTGAGAAATTGGACAAGAACATGTTTAAAACCGTCTTTCTGACAAAGGGTGAAATGCATAGGATGATTGAATGGGGCATAGTTCAAACTAAAGACCGTCAGGCAAAGCTACTAATAGAAGAAGCGGCTGCACGCAGCAGCAGCAAGCAACCTATGCGAATGGTGTGGGTTCAAATAACTAGGTTACGAAGTGAGATGAGGGATTTCCTCGCAATATGGGCAATTGGCAGAATTTTAGGTGTCACAAAAGAAGTGGATATGATCTTCATTAGGAAGTTTAATAGAGCACGGTTGCAGGTGCTTGTGTTAGACCCCTCACTAATACCAATCTGCTGTGATGTTGTCATCGGTGAGGACATATATGAACTGCACTTCAAGGTTGAACCGGAGTAGATGCAAGACAATCCAAGCCTCCTAGAAATGGATGATGATAGCGATGAACCAGACATAGGGGAAGAGGAGGGAACAGAAGAGGGTGGGCAGCAGGACTATATGCAGGAGGATAATGTCCAGAGAGGTGCCAATGATGGAGGCAACATGGATAGTTGCAATGGTTCAAAAGAACAGCAGGGAGGGCAGAAAAACAAGAAAGTTCTGCACTATATCCTTGCTATGCCAAATGAGATGGAGGCAAGTTTAGAACAGGAATAAGATCGAGGAGGAAACTGATGACATGGGATTAGAGAATTGTGATGAGATGGACATGGCGCAGATCGGGCAAGAGGTGCATACTCCTGTTAGAGCGCAGGGGACTTCTAAATGCAAATGTTTAGAGGGAAATGGCAGCCATACCTGAAGCCACGACCCCCTTGCGCAGAAGCAAAAGGAGGGCAGACAGCTGATCAGTCACCGCTGGAGCAGGCTGAAAAAATTAAAGCTGCGCACAATCTTGATCCTACTCCGAAGTCAGGTAACAAATCCACTCACAATTCGTTCTTACAATTTACAAATGAGCAAGTAGTAGAGAACCTAAGTGCAGTAGGTATATCCTTAGGAAATAGTACAAATTCTATTGGTTCTTCAGTTGCATGTGTTAAGGAGATAGAATTACAAAGGCTGCAAACAGTAGCTAAAAGGGTAAGTTTAATTCGGTTTATGATAAAGAGGATAAAGAAGAACAAGAAAGCGAGGAGATAGATAAATTAATCATGAACTCCTTATGTAGTGAGATTATGAATGAGGTGATGGACTTGGGTAATGCTTATCCAACAGATTGTAATGTTACTCCAAGATACAAACCATCTTCCTCTCTAAAAATCAGCACGAAACCAAGGAGTAAATCAAAGAAAAAGTGTTCAAAATGAGAGGAGTTTTTTAGAATAGTAATGGATTCAAGGACCCAAAAAAACATAGATTCATTAGTGACCTCACAAAGAAAAATGACTTAAACTTTATTGTTGTTTCAGAAATCGGAAGGAGTGATTTCTCACCTAGATTTCTCAAAAACCTATGTGCGGAAAGAGATTATCTATGGCATTTGAAACCTCCAAAAGGTTGATTGGGTGGCATGCTTCTAGGAGTTGACTTGCAATTTTTTGATATTGGTGCTATAGATGAGGGTGATTATTATATTAAATTACACTTATGCAATAAATCGGATGATTTCAAATGGGCTTTAGTAGTGGTATATGGACCTGCTCAATCGGGACATAAAGAGAGTTTCCTGACTGAATTAGTACACAGTACATATGTGTAGCCATGAAAATTTGCCTCTACTCATGGGTGGTGATTATAATATTCTGAGACATTTGTCTGAAAAGAATAATGATCACTACCATACTAGATGGACATTCCTATTCAATGTTGTCATTGACGGTTTGAACCTAATGAAACTACAAATGTCAGGGAGGAAATATACATGGGCAAATAATTTAGCCACACCGACTTTTGAAAAACTTGACCGAATTCTAATTACCATAGAGTGGGAAGAGAAATTTCCTTTATCCTTGGTTCATGCCTTAACTAGGGAAGTGTCAGATCATACACCTCTATTACTAAATTCAGGAGAATCATCTCATATGTCCACACAACCTATGTTCAAATTTGAATTAGGGTGACTTCTGAGAGATGGATTCATGGAGATGGTAAAAGATATATGGGCTAATGCCACAGAAGGACGAACACCTATGGAGAGATGGCAATGTAAAATACGCTGGTTGAGGCAACATCTAAGAGGGTGGGCCAAAAATACAAATAGACATTATAAAAAGGAGAAAAAGGAAATTCTAAACACTTTGGATATGTTAGAAAAAAGCAGAAAACATACCACTACAGTCGGACAAAATAAATGTCAAACAATGCTTAAATAACAGATTGGCACATCTACTACGTGAAGAGGAAATAAAATGGTACCAAAGGGTGAAGGTAAAGGAATTATTAGAAAGGAATTCTAATACCAAATACTTTCAGCTAGTTGCCAACGGGAAATATAGGAAAACAAGAATCTTTCAATTGCAACATGAGGATACAGTAATAGAAGGTGATGATGCTCTAAAGAAATACATCACCTCGTATTATAAAGATTTATTTGGCCCATCGAAACCCAGCTCGTTCTCTTTGGATGAGTCAAGAATAGATGATATAGTGTAAGTATCCCAAGAGGAAAATGACCTCCTCGTACAACCTTTCACTATAGATGAGGTTCAAGAGGCAATCTTCCAAATGGAGCATAACAAAGCACCTGGTCCGGATGAGTTTCCTGCCGAATTTTACCAATCATGTTGGGAAAGTATAAAAGAGGACTTAATGGCCTTATTTACAGAATTTCATCAAGGTGACCTGCATTGTATAGCCTAAATTTTGGGATGATTATACTACTACCCAAGTGTAGGGAGGCAACAAAAATTCAATAATACAGACTCATATGTTTGTTAAATATGAGCTTCAAAATCTTTACCAAAGTGGCTACTAATAGAGTCACCCACATAGCTCAAAAGACCATTAGTCCATCCCAAATGGCCTTTTTCCCGGGAAGAAATATAATGAAAGGGGTGATTGTGTTACATGAAACCATACATGAGATGCATAGGAAGAAACAAAATGGTATAATATTTAAGATAGATTTTGAAAAGTCATATGACAAGATTAGTTGGTCTTTTGTATAATAAACCTTACGGATGAAAGGCTTCTCTCCTACGTGGTGTAGATGGGTAGCATCTTTCATGGAAGGAGGCCATGTAGGCATAAAGATTAATGATAGTGTTAGCCAAAATTTTCAAACAAAAAAAGGAGTCAGATAAGGGGATCCTTTATCACCGATCCTATTTAATATAGTTGTAGATATGTTGGCGATTCTGATCAATAGAGCCAAAGGGGAAGGTCAGTTTTCTGGGGTAATACCAAATTTGGTAGATGACGGCCTTTCAATACTTCAATATGCGGATGATATGATACTATTTATGGAACATAATTTTGAGCAGGAAAAGAACATGAAGCTACTGTTGAGTGCTTTTGAACAATTGTCTACCCTAAAAATTAATTTTTCATAAAAATGAAATTTTCTTTTTGGGGAGGCCAAGGATTACGAATTATAATATGAACAACTATTTGGTTGCAAAAAAGGATCATACCCATTTATATATTTAGGCATTCCTATGCATTATAGAAAGTTGAATAATAAAGATTGGAAAATGATTGAGGAACGAATAGAAAAAAAACTGAGTAGTTGGAAAGAGAAATATCTCTCAGTAGGAGGAAGATTAGTTTTAATAAATTTGGTACTAAGTAGCTTGCCGATGTTTATGTTATCTTTCTTTGAGATTCCGAAGGGTGTGCTAGAGAAGATTGACTATTTCTGATCTAGGTTTTTTTGGCAAAATAATAGGCAAAAGAAGAAGTATAGACTAACGAAATGGAGTATTATGTGTCAGCCCAAAGACCAAGGGGGCCTAGGAATTCAAAACCCAGAAATACAGAATCGATGTATCCTAAGCAAATGATTGTTTAAACTAATCAACGAAGAAGGGTTATGGCAAACAATTTTACGGAATAAGTACCTCTCAAACCTTGGGGAAGAGAAAAAAACCAAGAGACTCACACTTGTGGCCAGGATTAATGAGAGCCAAAACAAATTTTCTCATGCATGGATCATTCCAGTTAAACAACGGAAAACAAATCTGATTCTAGAAAGACAAATGGCTCAAAAATTACTCCTTCCAACAACAATATCCGTCCCTATACAACTTAGTAAGGCGGAGGAGTGTGATGGTAGAAAGTATTCTAAGCACGGTGCATCTAAATGTCTCCTTCCGTAGATTCCTATCACCAAACAATCTAAGATTATGGAACGACTTGGTAGGAAGAATAATGCATGTGCGACTAAATGACCAAAAAGATGTGTTCACCTGGAACCTACATCAGAATGGTTTATATATAGTTCGCCCACTCTACCTTGCATTAATTAATAGCGGAACAA
>VSTD030002320.1:0-11961 GCA_008808055.3 Sporobolus alterniflorus
TCATGCCTATTGGCTGTCACTAAGGGGGTTAATTTTTTTATTTTTTATCTCTTAACCTTCTCTTCCTTTTTAAAAAAATGAAAATGTTCATTTATAGTCCTTTAAAATTAACGTAGATTTTTTTGGTGAAAGCTCAAGATTAGATGCAACTGTTTTAACTAAAATCATCTCAAACGGTGTCGTAAATTTTGAATTAAGATTCTCCAAAGTTCATAGTTTCTTCTGTTTTTGTTTGATTTTTTAAGTCCACTTACAAAATTAATAAAATTATGAGGAAATCTCCAAAATTGTACTTTGTGATGTACTTTAAGTAAGTCAAATTATTTAGGAATATTTATGTTATAAATTTGTATGTTTCTTCAAAATCTTTATTTGATTTACGTGAGTCACATAAGGGGTTTGCACATTTACTGTAAATGTATATTTGTATAACCGACAAACTCATCAAACTTATTGAAATATATTTCTCTTTGATCCAAAGAATATGCAATACCTAGTTCTGAAAGAAAACTGAAGTTACAACCGTCCCAACTCATTAATATTAAAATGTATGTTGTTTTTTAAAAAAAATAAAATGTGCACTTCTAGCCCTTCAAAATTCACATAGATTTTTTTGTAGAAGCTCAAGATTAGATGCAACCATTTTAACTAGAATCATCTTAAAAGGTGTCGCAAATCATCTATAACTATATAAGCGAAATCCACTAACTCAATTCTTTTGGACATGCAAGTGGTCCATATCAACTGCAACATCACTACACTATATAATATACAAATTTTAAAATGATTAATCTCACACATATGATATCCATTTTAAATTTCATTTTTACCATTATGTTCTACGCAATGAGATGAACAAAATAAGATCTCACTTACATATGTTTTAAAGAACATTTAAATCAACTTAATTTATTCTATATTTGCATATATTTATATTTACAACAGATCAAGAGTTATGGGCAAGTGGGCTAATGAGTCATATTATAAGTTGTGATCACTCAAAGGATATACTTAAGTTTATTTTATTATTTCATGATTCTATTTAAGTACAATAATGTTGTTAATTTAAGTTTGATTGTCTTTTATTTGAATTGAAATCAACATGTGAATTTATATAGATATAAGGTATTTTGAAATCATGCCGCATCGTGCGGGGTTATCAACTACTTGTGAATTAAAATTCTTCCAACTTCATAGCTTTCTAGCTTTTCTCGAGACTAGAGGGGGTGGGGCTGTTGTGACTGTGCGGTGGGGAAGAAGATACAAGTCGACAGGTGGGGTACGCAGCAGTGCATCGGAGGGGTCACGTGATCGGTCGAACACACAAGTGTTATCCATGTTCTATTTTTATTATCTATATTATAAAGAGAGAGTTAACGATGACATGTGTCACCATGTGATTATATACCCACCCTCTCTTCTTTCTTTGATCTAAATCTCTTCTCCTTGGTTTAACCATACCATTAGTCATCAGCTCCACAAATTTGTGGCGACGCCAAATAGGTGCCTCGTAAGGATTGCCCTATAGAGATTTACCCGCACGTCGGAGGCTTCACTATCGTCAAGGCAGAGACCTTCGACCTCAATACTCAGTTCTTTTTTATCAATCACATGGGTTACGAGGGTTTTTCAACAAACACAAATGGAGCCTTGACAATATTTTTAACTACCCTCGTCAGGGATAGTCTAACCAATTATCCCAAGTTTTTGTTCATGTGTCTCACAGGGTAGCGGAGACTCAGTCGAAGGCAAGGGTTGGAGTCGACCAATGCCATTGACGGAGGCGTGGCCTAAGGTTGCTACCGAAGGCTACGTTGGGGCAGCAACCAGGCCGAAGACGTCGTGACCGCTAGAGGCTTGGAGCCAGAGGCTTCAAGGTGCGGGTCAAGGCCAGGACACGCGACGGTCCAGATTGACTCACCATGAAAATAATTGTAAATTACAAATGACTGTAATAACTCTATGACCTTGTACTCAGTCCGATTGATGAGGTAGTTAGGGGTGGTTTGGATATTGTAAATCAACCCCTTAACTGCCCTATAAATAGACCCCCTCCCCCCTTAGAATCCTTGAAGGGCGATGAATGAATTTATTACTCATTGAGTTCATTTCGTGTTCGCTGTCTCACACCTTCATCATTTTAGACCTTGGTTGTCATTTTCTTGTTCTCTATGTTCAGGGTTGAAGTGTTCGTACCTGAATCCCAACATGCACGTCCACATAGAGTATTTATTTGCTTATCATATACTCCCTTCATTCTCTTTTTGTTGTCATCATTGCCTTTTTTATTTATGTTTGATTATTCATCTTATTAAAAAATAAAAAATAGTATATATTTTGTTATGATTTACTTTATCATTAAATAAAGTTTAAACACAACCTATAATTTTATATATTTGAACGAATATTTTGAATAAGATGAATGATCAAATGTAAATCATAAAGTCAACGGCAATAACAAAAGAGAATGAGTGAGTATTTCATTCCTTTCCTTTCCATCCTCTATATCACGTTAGGGGTATAATTGATTTTAATTTCCTTACCATGCAAGTATTACGGCACCCGATTTGCTCCATTTTTTCTGTTTGCTAATTTCAAAATTATGTCCTTCCTTTCCTCCACTTGATTTGTCTAATTTTTTACCATGCATATATTAATGCACCTGATTTGCCTCCGTCTTTCTATTATTTGATCTCTGTCACAGTTGTACTCACAACCTGTTTAAGATATTGCAATTTTATAAAGTTTGAGTCTAAATTTTGATTTAGAATTCTCCTTTGATTTTGTAGAAAGATCATGCAATAAGGTCATTGCTTTTGCAAAAGATACTCTATGTTTGGCGGGAATGAAAGTCGCGACAATATACCTCATGGGCTGCATGTTGTCTTAAGATATATATAATTTTTTATGTATTTGATTCGGTGATATTGGATGAGACCTACCTCATACAAACAATCTATATTTTATTATGTATTTTTTTAAGTTTTATATGTGTGATACATTTATGTTTGTTGAATTATCATATGATGCATTTACTTTCTTTACTGATGATATTTTATTTTCAATGTTACAAAACTATTACTGCACTCACAACATGTTTATGATACTATAATTTTATAAAGTTTGAATCTAAATTTGATTCAAATTCAAATCAATGACTTTAAACCAAGGATATTTTTAAACTCCAAGGCAAGGATTTAAATTTTTAAAAGAAGATTTAGTTCAATGGATTTGAATTTAATTTACTTCATTGAATTCAAAGGAAGATTTTGAATGGATATTGAGTCAAATTTTCAAAGGACTTGGATCAATTGAACACAGGAATATTTTTCAAATATTTCTGGGCTTCCCTTCAAGGTTTTGAAGATAAAACCAAGGCAAGGATGATGTATAAAATGATGATGAGATTATTGATGGATTGATGGGACTAAATTCGCATGGTAGTGACGGATAGATATGAGTATTTCTGGCAATTGATTCTAGGAATTGGAAAGGGACTTGCATAGGGATAATTATGTGTATGTGGAACATAATGATGACAAGGTGGCTAGGATAGGAAATCACATTATCTGAAGATCACAGAATTAGAACATGCCAAGGTCGTGGAGTGGCATATTGCATGTTGATCATGTTCTTGGTGCTGTCGGGGTCAATCTCGATGAATGTTCTTGCACACACACTAAGCACATTATGTGAAGTAGTCGGTGCATCAAAAAATCTCATGCCAGAGTAAAGTCATGTCCATAGGATATGTACAGACACCGAGCAACAGTCATAGTGAATGATGTTCTGGCTGCATCGGGACTGTTCTTGCAGAGATTTCTAGGTATGATGTAGGGGACAAGGCAAAGCTTTTACTTGAGGACATTTGTAGTATTTCGGTGGTTAGATCATCAAGAATAGGGCTATGATCTAGGGTTTAGTGGCTAGATAGAACTGACAGGCAGAGTAGAAAGAGCTTCTTTTGAACTCTATGGAATGAGGAGGAAAAGGAAATGTGTGGTTGGTCGATTGTAGGGACTGCTAAAGGTGCATCTACTGTGCTTCACATGAAGGTGTGACCTTGACACGTGAGGAGTAGCACTTGGTTGTAAAAGAGCATGACATATGGTGACATGCACACGACTTCTTGAGTTGCCCTTGGGTGGTTGGAGCAGATGGACTAGGCCAGAGAGAAAGAGAGGGTGATTTACAAGGCATGATAGATGGGCTACTAAGACTAGATAGCTTTCTATTTCAACGACAATTCTTAGTACAGAAATACTTGGATGGCAACAGAGAGAAGGGAAATGAATGGGTGTTGGGTTTTGGGTCCAATTAGGGAGGAATTTTATAAACCTTTGTAAACCCTTTTTTGAATAAAGGTTGAGAGAAGAAAATTCTTGAGTAATCTTTTTAGAGATAATACTTTTTGTTTGAAAATTTTCACAATTCAAATGTATGAATAATTTAAAAGAAAATTTTGAACACCATTTAAATATTTGGATTCTTTAAACTCATTTAAATACAAACTAAAATAAAATAAAATCATTTTAACTTAAATCAAATGAAATCCTTTTGAGAATTTAAATTTATTAAGTAAAATGGTTCACATTCCAAAATAGAAATTTCGGGAACGGTGACCCACTTCTAGGTGCCTCAACACTTATCCCCTTGGGGTCACAGTCGTGTCTCCTCCGGCGGCTCGGCTCGCTGTGGTGCGAACCACACGCATGCCGCTCAGGTTGTGCGCTCGCTTGACAGGCCCGTTGATGAACCTGGGGTTCGGTGCGTGGGCCTCGCTGCCTCAGTGAGGTTTGGAGAGAGAAGTCAGTCAGTGGTGATGGAGTCATTCCTATCGCGGAGGGCACCATGGCAGGTCCTCACCATCCAGCACTGGTGTGAGCTGTGTCAGGGGCCGGGTCAGACAGACGCCAGTGGGTGCACTCCTGTAGCTGCACAGTGAAAATGGCGTGGATCTCCACCAGTTGGTGGTACATCTTATCCAGTCCATCGGCGGTGGGTGGAGGTGAGGCTTTGGGGGTCTGGCCATAGCAGCCTCAGCGTGCCCCTCCTCACGGCTGGCGGTGAGAGCCACTCCCTCGGTGTGAGCTAGGGTGGAGGTGAAGTTCATAACCAGGATTCCTTCCACTCCGGGCAAGGGCTCGTGCCACAGCAGCTCGCGCGGCCGGGCTGTGACAGTTGCTTGCCCGCCCGCTAGCTCGTCCCATTGTTGAACTGCCTCCCGCTCGACGCAGGGTGGTCGAGCGTGGGCTTGTGCTCATTTCCCTTCCTGATGAATGTGTCATCACTCAAAAGGGATGTCGGTGCCCGGCTACAATGCCGCCGGCCGTGGTGGTATTGTCGTTATCGCCTGAGTGGTCAGAGTGTTCTCTGGCCACGACGTGGTTGTGGTGGGGGTTGATGCAGCCCTCGTGTTGTGCCTTCGGGGATAGGGGAGGCTGAGCCCCCCCCCCTTATCCATCCGAAGCCATGTGGAACTCCTCAGTGGAGTACCCTGTCATGGCCGACAGTGGGGACGGTGGCCCACTGTGGGTTGAGCCCATGATGGCGGCATCCGAACTGTCCCTACGGGGATCGGTGGTGAACTCAAGGCTTCCAAAGTGAATGGTTTTGCCAAGGGAGAAACCATCACATGACAGGCACTCACCATCAACAGTGATGGTGATTGCAGACGAGGGAACCATCGGAACGTCTAGAGGAAAAGGAGTCGGCTAAAATTTGCGCAGCTTTACTTTTTGTGGAGCTCCTACCACAACCACTCAGCGGAGCACATGATGGACCTGGAGCTATACCTATTGAGGTCCCTCAGCTAACTCATGAACTACCTTCGCTCATTCTCTTCGATCCTCAGGGGTCCGTGCGAGAATGCGATGTCTGACCCCTTCATGGGTCCTACGTCGAAACCGTGGAGGTACTCGTAGGACCAACCTCTTCTAACTGGTTGATCCCTGACCAGAGCTCTCCTATTCTTACACTCGATGACCCCCTAGGTGCAGCGCCCGCACATTCAACGAGGAGAACCAGCCTTCGAAGAAAAAAGTGATAAATCATATGAACTCAATGACACATCAATTAAATCACCTCGAGGGGTGCCCAGAATCACAATATCCGAAGCCCGCACAGGACTGAAGTGGCACAGGCCCTGCACAAGTCAAACACATTGTTCAAATTTAAAGTAAGCTAAACCCTTTATTACAATCCAAAACTGACCACCCAATCACACCTCACAGTTTCATTCATCAACGTCAGGATCAGGAAGATCTTCACCACCATCGCGAGCGGTACCATCGCCAGGGCCTTCAGCACCATTGCCTTGACCATCAGCTCCACAATGAGCGGCACCAACATCTTAATGAGGCGTCGGGCGGTCGTCGCTAGGGTGCGAGGATAGACCTCTGGTGTCAACAACAACTCATGATCTACCCCTGCCATCATGCTCCGCCTATATCGAGATAGAAAACAAAAGTTAGTACCAAGAACCTCCAAACACCGCAACATGTGACAAATATCCTCACCTCTGGCTCAACGCGAAAAGTGTCAGTCATGTAGGGAAACCATGTGAAATCCCCCACCTCTTCACAATGTGCGTCACGAGTCTCGCTATCTCATCTGATATTTCATCTAGGATGGAAGCATCGCATGAACTCATGATAGCATCCAACCCATCAAGATGATGGAACTCCACATTCTTGTAAAGAATTTTTAGAACTCCAACAAGGCAATAAACCAAGAAATTCTTATTTGTCTTTGCAATTGCGTTTGGCAGCGCCCGGATCTCCTTGTCGAACCACGCTATGATTCCATCGATGGTACTGCTTTTCCCAGGATATGGCAGGCATCACACGTCAATCTCATTCACCACCTTCTCCAAGTTCATGCGAAGCTCATGAAGCCTCTTGCAGTGACCAATGTGATAATCTTGAAAAAAAATTGCTCCGCCGCAATGTCAGCCTCGCGGTCTATTGTGATCTAAGCCTTCTCATGTCTAAGCGTGTCTAGTAAAACATGAAGCCCCTTGCACTCCTTCTCCAGCTTCATGTGACTCACAGACAGTGAGTTTTGAGCAGCATCAGCTTCAATGAGTGCTAGGCGAGCCTGTTCAAGCTCCGCCAGCAATTTAGCATCGCCCGCCTCAAGCTCCACCACGCACGCCCCTTACGCAGTTTTCAATGACTGCCTTCATCAATGAAAGAGCCTGTAAAACCCAAGATAGTCACGTTGTGAGACTATATAAACAAAAACGCGAAAGATGGGAAAGATAAGTTGTGCCCTCACGTGTTCGAGGCATTGAATATTCTGATTGTCATCTCCATCCACAATCTCAATCAACCGTTTCCCCTGAACCATCTGCTGAGGACTAGCATTGCCATCATCATCATCACCATGGGCACCTGCGTAACCAACATCAAGATGAATATAACTAACAAAAGAAGCACAAAACACATGAAACATACAAAAACTCACCAACAGGGGAGACCGTGCGAGCCTCCATCTCAACTGGTACCGTCTGTTGAGTCGCTTCAACCTCCGGCATCTCTGGTACATCCCCAAGCTCTGCGGAAATGAACAAATCCGGGATTGGAGGAGGAGAAGCACTGATAGACTCCGAGCTAGAAGAATCACTCGATGACGAGGATGAGCAGGTCTACACAGAAGGCACAGAATCAAGCATCTAGCAATACACCACTCGACCATCATCAGACTCTGCCAGAGACTACGGTCGCACCATAGAATTATGAGGCATCACATTAACCCTCGCTTGTTTCCCCTTTGCCGCTTGCAACGAAGCTATACTCGATCTTTTTGTCCCAGTGCTGATTCTGAGCACCCCAGCCTTCGGCGCAGTCTTCAGCGTAGCCACCATCGTCATGGTTTTCAATATGACAGTTTTTAGGGCGCACAAGCCTTCGGCGGGACACTGGCCCCAGGCGCAGCACTGGCCCTTGGCAAAGATTTTGTAGGGGTAGCCTTTGCCATAGCAGTTTTTGATGAAGTTGCACCTGCGCCTTTTGATGCCACATGTGCCTTCAGAGGCACAACCTTTCGGTCGGACGCCTTCACACGTTTCCCCATAGGCTCGGCACCAGAATCACTTTTCCTTTTCTTTGCAGCTTCTATACTGGCCTCAGAGCCAGGTACCAAGCGAGGCCCATAGGGCATGCTAGCCTGCTCAAACACCCTATTCACTTGACCATTGTTTGGCACCACCACAATACAAGTATCAAGCTCCCCGCGAGCATACCTCCCAACAACATTCACCGCAGCCAGCTCCACCCTCGCACGAAAATTATCATTTGTCTCCCTCAGGAGCCTAGCAACAGGGAACTTCGGCAAAGGTAGGGTCAGCTTTGACACTGTCGTCTCACTATCCTCAATTTTGCCT
Source organism: Sporobolus alterniflorus (assembly GCA_008808055.3). Taxonomy (NCBI): domain Eukaryota; kingdom Viridiplantae; phylum Streptophyta; class Magnoliopsida; order Poales; family Poaceae; genus Sporobolus; species Sporobolus alterniflorus. Next base: position 8,387 of record VSTD030002320.1, read on the forward strand.
AAGCCAAAATTAGCCGACAGAGGAAAAAGCTCACATGCCATATATTTCTCGACAACATCTCGACCACAATATAGAGCGGGTAGCTTTGATGATGAAGGCCATGTCACCAACGTCGCATTCAGGGCACTCAAATGGCAGCTCCATCGCAAAATCCAGCCATGTCATGTAGGAGTGCATAGCTTATATGCATTTACCTCATCCAGGGCTTGGGCTCCGGAGAAGGGGAACCTTGCAGTAAAACCATGCTTATGTCCAAGCTCCGGACCACTTGTTCTTAAAGGCTATGGTAAGCTTCTCCCGCTGGTTTCCGCATTTTGCATGGAAGTTAAGGCACCCGTATTGCCCTTGCACCTCTATTTTCCTCGGTTGATAGTGCAGCCCATACCTCTTGGCGAAGCCTTCAGCAGATGGAATGCCTCTGAAGATAGTTACCGCCTAAAAGTACTTTGACAACTGAACAATGGCGTTGGGAGTGGGCTGATGTATCTGCACCTGAAATTTCAACAAGATGTCGGCAAGCACAAGGTGTGGAGGCATCCTTAGGCCAGCAGTGAAAAACTCTTCAAACACCACCGCTTCATCACCATTAGGCTCTGGAACAGTCCCCTCTCCGGGCTCATGGCCCATACCTTTGACAAAATAGCTGTTCTCGGTCATTTCGTGAATACGGCTGACTATCATGGTCAAAGGTCCAAAGTAATAGCTCCTAGTGGGGGAACCTTCATCTGTGTCATCACCAGCCCCGCCATGAAAGCCCACGTCGTTCAGCTGTGCAGACTCTGTCCGTGGGGGAACCTTCATCCGTGTCATCACCAGCCCCGCCATGAAAGCCCACGTCGTTCAGTTGTGCAGACTCTGTCCTCTTGGCAGAACCTTTGCTCTCATGACCCTCGCTGGCACCAACAAAGTGAGCGATGCTCTTGACGTGAGCCATTGCTGATGAAAGGAAATTAACGGTGCTACCCCCGCTTGCAAACGCACAAGAAAGCAAAGCTAGGCACGAGTGTGAGAGTGAGAGCGAGAAAATGCAAAGAATTCAGTCAATGGTAAAAAGCAAGTCACGCTACCCCTGCCATATCTAGCAGCGATAAAAAATCGTTTCCGTAATTTGAGGCGTGAGACCCGAACAGACCAGAACCATGAAAAGGCTAAGTGGGCCCGGCCACCACGCGTTCGAAGGTGAGGGTGACGCTTTTCCAAGCAAAAAGAACTAAGAAAACACATGTTTGTCAAAGCATCAGCACCGCCGTCAAAACATTCCAAGGGCTTTAGTCACCGTGCGTTCGAATGTGAGGGTGATGCTTTTGCAAGGAAAAAGAACCAAGTAAACGCGCGGTCGCCGAATCCTCAGTATAGCTGTCGAAACGGTGAAGGTCCAATCCCAATACGCGAGGGTAACGCTTCCAGGGAACCAAACCGCATTACTCGTAGGTTTGACTCATCAGGATTGAACCTTGCCTGTGAGGGGCTACTGTTGGGGATGCGGAGCGAGGGCCGCAAGGAGATCCCCCTACTAAACTCCACCTCACGCTCTGGACCTTTGTCGGTATCGGTATCATGATAGTCAACACCCTCGTCGCATGTTTTGCAGGAAGGGTCAGCTTCACACGGCAACGAAACTTCAGTTCGGCCGGAGGTCTGGTCGGCTTTTACCTGAGCGGAGATCCTCGAGGACTGGAAGGTCGCTCCGAAGGTCGCAAGTCATCGAAGCTCCCCCAGGACGGAGCTGCCCCAGCAATGGACATGTGTCGAGCCCAGTGTGGTCAGGCATGAAAATTATTGTAAATACTGAAAGACTGTAATAACCCTGTGACCATTGTGTCTTAGAGAATGGTAGTTGAACGGAGGCATTACAGATATTATAATAATTAACTTTTAACTACTATATAAATAGGCTCAGGTGCTCATTAATGAGACACGCAGGGACAGTTACTTTTCTGGCTGTCCTCTCTCTCTCATTCGTAACCTGTATCTCACACCTCCGTATTCAGGGCTAAGTAGATTCAACTATTTAGTCAACATTGTGATTCTCACGTGGAGTGATCGAGATATGTTGGGAGTCATCAGCATAATCGGAGCTATTCAATCTGTGTCTGATCCGTGAGTTTGTGATCTGAATTGCTGCATTTTTTGTTGACTTCTGCAGGCGTTGGCTAAGATCAGGTTCGAGAGTCTCACCGACAAGAGCAAGCTCGATGCGTAGCCGGAGCTATTCATCCACATTGTCCCCGACAAGGCGAGCAACATGCTCTCTATCATTGACAACGACATCGGCATGACCAAGTCCGACCTTGTCAACAACCTCGGGACCATCGCCAGGTCCGGGACCAAGGAGTTCATGGAGGCCCTCGCCGTCGGTGCTGACGTGTCCATGATTGGGCAGTTCGGTGTCGGTTTCTACTCCGCCTACCTCATCGCAGAGAGGGTGGTCGTGACCACCAAGCACAACGACGACGAACAGTACGTGTGAGAGTCCCAGGCCGGTGGATCGTTCACTCTTACTCGGGACATGTCCGAGGAGCAGCTGGGCAGGGGTACCAAGATCACGCTCCACCTCAAGGACGATCAGGTATGCAGATTCAGTCCAAGTTTGTCATTATGCTTGGTTAAATACTGCATTGTAATGTGGTCTCGAGATGATTGAGTGGGACTGGTAGTTTTAGCTAGCATGCTCCATCTCCAATTTGCCAAAGTGGTATCGGTTTTATGATTAGGGTGTGATGGATATATGTCACGGATCTGTTTATCACTTGATTAGATTTGCATTGCTAGGAATAGCTTCATTTATGTAAGCTTTGACTTGCATGTGACAGATTGACGTATGTGAACTTTGAAGTGTATTGATCTGTTGAAATGCTCCTTTTGTTAGCACTAAACTGGGTGTAGGGATCATTTTTTTAGCAATTCCTGGTTTTTAATAGCATCGATTACCAACACTATTGTCTCCCTATGCTCTAAACTGCAATCTACTGAAACTCTGCATAAATTTCTTAGCTATCTATGTGCAACTAATCAGACATCTAATGTAGTATAGTGAGAACTTAAACTGATATAATTGCCTTATTAGTTTCAGTATAATAGTCCCACCTTTATGCTGCCAGAATTGTCAAATGTTGATCTAATTGCTTTTAGATTCTATTTCATGCTTTTGAGTTTTGTCGTCTTATTGCCCTAGTTTCAGTATACTTGTCCACCTGTATGCCGTCCAATAAATGCTGATCTAGTTTGTTATATTTCATATTCTAGTTCATGCTATTTTGAGTTTTATGATTGCTTTATCCTTCCAGTATACTGCTTACGATTGCTATATCCTACAATGGTTTACATGTCCTTTGTTTGGTGATCTGGGCAGTAGTAATTTGCTTTGATAAAGACCCTGCTGCAGCTTTTACTCATTGTTGAATTGTTGACTTACAGTTGGTATACCTCGAGGAGCGCCGCCTCAAGGATCTGGTCAAGAAGCACTCTGAGTTCATCAGTTACCCTATCTCCCTGTGGACTGAGAAGGAAATTTCTGATGACGAAGATGAGGATGAGAAGAAGGATACTGAGGAGGGCAAGGTTGAGGATGTTGA
>VSTD030002321.1:0-11960 GCA_008808055.3 Sporobolus alterniflorus
ACTTTAAGTAATGTATCAATGAATACTTTATACTTCTCATTTAGAACCTGCTTATTCAATTTACACACAATATTAGACATTTAATCAAGTTGTCATTCAATATACCAAAATCCACTAAAAGCCTAGATGCACTTTCAGAAACAACTACCCAACTGCAACATGACTTGATTGAGAATATTTAGACTCACTATGGTGCATCTACTGGCCCCTTCGCTATGAGGTAGACTAACATGACCTGACATGATGCTAACTGTGTTTCTGTAATAGTTTTAGGTTGTGACAGAAATAGTTTCAGGTTCTGTAGGTATGATGTACCTGATATATTTCAGGTTGTGACAAAAACAGTAGAAACCATATAGATTTTGTATGATGTATGATGCAGCTGATATATTTCAGGTTGTGACACAAACAAATTCTAAATAACAGAATCATACAAACCGAAACATTGTCTGAAAATCATAGAAACTGATACAACATTGTCTGAAACAAACACATTGTCTAAAAATGATACATGATTTATGCTACATTGTCTAAAACTGGTACAAACAGAAACAAATTCTAAAAATGATACAACAGTAGTGCATCAGGAATTGCCCTCCGAAGGAGCTCTAATACCATGACGTTCCAAAATCTCTCATTGCATTGTTTTGTAATACTCCCTGAGATGTGGTGCTAACTTCTCTAAGTCCTGCCCCATGAAATGAGCTTCAACCTTCATCATCTCGACCTGAGTTTGCTCTTTGCGCATCTGAAATTCCCATCTCTTGACCATGTCCTCTTTGCAATGATATCAAGTTCTGTCGGAGCTCGATCTTAGCATCTTTTCTCTGAAGGATCAGCGCCATCTATGTGTCTTCCTTCAATTGGCCACGTTCATGCATGCGTTGCAGAACCTCAATAGCAGTGCTTGACGATGAAGTGTCTGCACCCCCTTGAGACCTTCTCTTGTTCACAGTGTCCCTCCCTTCCGGGCGACTTTGTTCTCCATTCTCTGCCTGCTCTGATTAGACTGGCTGGTCAGCACCATGATACTCAGCACCATTGTTGGATGTCATTTTTTGATTAACTCGTGTACAAGCGCCCACTGTGTTCATTTTGACCATCCTGTCACTCCATTTTGGCTCATCTCTCAGTATATTCTAGCAATGCATGAACCCCCATGGCTCAGATTGTGCATACATATTCAGAGCATTGTCTATCTGTACATGAAAGGTTAAGCATCAACTACACACATCAAGGTACTTCTTGCAGACAGAGAGAAGATGCTTGGAGGTCCCCTGCATCATGGACAGGGCCTCGTCCAGGATTCCCTCGATCTGGCTCATCTGCAATGCCCAAATCGAACATCATCCTACATCTAAACACGGTTGCTTCGTGGAGTGGGAGACACAACACAAATCACAAAAAAAATTAACGGTCTGGAAGAGAAGAATTGAACAATACAACAATACGACGGTAGATCCGATCGGGGATTGCACAAATCTACAATGAATCGTCGATTCCCCCTCCTCCCACCAAGAACCACACGCCCGCAACACACAATGTCCTAGGGAAGCGCCTGGATGAACCTTTATTGTCGCCGGAGGTCGTCGTGCGCCGTCGGTCGTAAAGCGACCGTTGCTCGAAGCGAAATGGCTCAGCACAAGAGAGCACCCATTTTACCTATCCTCTCTCCTCCGATCTAAATTGCCCCTCCCAATTGGCAACACGGTTGGGGGTATGTTGTTCGTGCTACAGTGACACACGGGAGCATATTTGAGTTTGGCAACGGGAATGGAAGTCAGCCTAACCGAGCGCCGCAGCCCCTGAATCATCCTCTGCGAAAAGCAGCGCGTCTGCGGCCGATGACGCGAAGCGAGTAACCACCCCACCGATGTGTGGGCTGGTTGAGTGAACAGGCTGAGAGACGCCGGAAGAGCGGAAAAACTAGCTCACGACTCAGGTGACCACCACGCGATCGATCTGCTCTGCTATAGCCATGTGCTGCGCACGGGTTTCCGCTGCCGGACCCGACCTGGCGCTGGGACATTCCGGAAGCTTTGGCTTGGCCCAGCGAGCGGCATCGCACGGCCGAGACGAGGGGGGCGCTCCGCTTTGTTGCACGGTGGGAGTGGGATACGATACGACGGGGGGACGGAAGTCTCCAGTAGTGGCCTAGTTGGGCTGGCTCGCTCGTCGCGTGTACCGGCGGCGCCGCACGGGTGGGAGCATCGTGCGGCCGGGACCCTGTCGTGCGCCGTGATCGATCCGCGACTGCGGTGCGGAGAGGGAGCCGGACGGGAGGACGAAAGCCCTGAACCCAGGGGGTGCCGGCCTAATCGCCCACCATCATCACCCCTATCCCATTCCCACGCTAAGCAATCGACCGACACAGAGACGCGGAAAAGGCGAGACGCGCGGGACGGGACAGGACGAAGAGAAAAATCAGAGCACGGCCGCATGCACTAGCGCAGGTGTGAACTAGCCGAAAAAAGCTAAGTGGCGAGAAGCTGGGGTCCGTTTCCGGGGTTCCTTCCACGGCTCCACTCCAGCACGGCCGCACGCACGCCCGGCCGGCCGGCAGGCAGCCACCGGGAGAGCGAAGAAACGTGGTCCGCGCGGCGCGCTCAAACGGGGACGAAAGCATGGCCGCCCCTTCTTTTGGGAAGCTTCCACCCACCGATCCCAAGGTGCGGTTACGTGCGCCTAACCAAAACACAAGTGCAATCGCTAGCTGTATCTCGAGCACATGGCTAGCTACTAAGTACTGTAAGAAATTATTTCACCCCCGCCGGAACACAATTTAAAAACGAAAACTACTCTTCTCCAAATGAGACAGTGAGGTCATTAGTCAATGATGATGCTACGATTAAAACGAGACTGATAGCATGGCCTAGAACAGGGTTAATTAAGAAATGAAAATCACGGATACGCCCTACCTGCGAGACACGACGGCCGTACGACGGAGCGACCGCGTCACGGCAGGCAGGAGGTGGGTTAAATACTACGTACTAGACGACTGTGGCCAGCTATTGAGTACGGACTGGTAACAATTATAATATGACTAATAAGACTAACCCTAGTGATTTGAAGAGCTCATTAGCGAGCGGGAAAGCATCTCCCTGCTAGACGCTGATGGGGGACGTCACGGCGGGGAGTCGTTGGTGTCATCGCCAACGCCGATGCCGGGGATGGTGCCGGTGGCGGTCTCGGTCCCCATGGCGGGGCTGATCATGCCAGCACAGGTGGCGGCGTCGCGGCCTCCGACGCCCGCGTCGGAGGTGGGGACGGCGGAGTTGGTGGCGAGCTGGTTCACCTTCTGCTGCTGGACGTGGTGGTTCTTGTGGTTGTGCATCCAGACCTTGAGCACCGGGCGCCGCACGCCGATCTCGTGGCAGAAGCGCTCGAGCGCGCCGTCGTCGTTGCGGTTGATGCGCCACCCCTGCTTCTCGGCGAACTCGCGCATCCGCTCCTTCTGCTCCGGGGTGAACTTGGTGCGGAACCGCTTCCGCCCCATGCTCCCGCCGCCACCGAGGGCGCCGAAGCCCTCGGGCCGCGGCGGCGTCTCCGACCCGGAAAGCACGTTCAACGGCGCCGCCGGCACGGCGTGGTACGGCAGCGCGAGGAACGGCGGCGGCACGGACGCGGACGGGAGGAACGCCTGCAGCGCGGCGACGTGGTGGGAGGGCGGCGGCGGGCGGAAGAAGACGTGCTCGGCGGCGCCCGGCGCAGCGCGGCGGTGGAAGCTGCGGTGGCACCCGCACGCCGCGCACTTGAGCGAGTCGGGGGTGTCCGGCATGAACTCGCCGCAACCGTCGAATGCCTGGCCGCCCATGCCCGCCGCGTGGTTGCGCATGCACTGCTTGTACTTGACGACCGCTCCGCTGCCTCCCTCGTAGGGCACCAGGCTCAGGTGCTCCATCATGTTCATGTCCCGACCACCAACCCCGCAACCTCTTCACCTCGTACAGCTGGGCGCCAGCAGCCGGTGGCTCTCTCTTGTCTCGCGCGTGCAGCTGCCTTCCTCCCTGAGCTCCTGGGGCACTGGGCTTTTACCACAGGCTATTGCTTGCGCTCGCGGCAGTGTAGCAGCAGCCCCGACCAGGCAGGCGAGGGGGTTTTATCCGCGCGTGTCGTCGCTGTCAACACTTCCCTGGCCACGTGGGACGCGGCGGGCGGGGGCTAGGGGTAACAGCGGCTGGCTAACGTGTCGAGCCGGCCGTTACAGGTGACGTCCCCCCTCCGTCTCCTTGGTCGTAGTAGCGGCGGTGAGGTCGTATTGGATCAGGGAACTGAACTGCCAGCAGGAGGCCGTGCCCATGGGCGGGCGGGCGACGGGCCCTCGGCTCAGCTAGGAGCTCTCAGCCGTCCACGGATCAGCTCAGCCGGGACGATCCACGATAATTAATTATTGCTGCCACGCACGAGAGAGATCGAACTGCTGTCACAGGGCGGGAGCATATTAATCCATTCATGGTGATCACGCGAAGGCTTACCACCTGCATTAATCGCTCTCACCCAACACCGTCGTCGTTCGCACGCGCAAGCGGATACGCTGCGCCACCGGACAGATATCTCCCTCTCTCTCTCTCTCCGGAGATGGCTCCACCATATGTTTAGGTTGTGTTTGATTGTGTTTTTGTTTTTACCTTTTGAAAAAACTGATTATAGCTAGTTGAATAGCTCACTATTTAATTTTAGCTGTTAATTTTTATAATATTTATTTATTTTTTCTGTACACCAAAATTTTAAAAAACAGCTTTATATAAGTTTTTGTGCTAGCAAATGCCGATCTTTAGCTTTACTACGTGGTGCGTGCCTAGTGATTACGTAACCGCATCGGTATTGGTGTTGCTAACTCAGATCTGACGGCAGCTGCAGTGCAGGACAGATTCTAGCGCACCAGGATCAATTCTGATGTAGCTGTGGCTGCTGATGTGAAACCAGCCCACGTATCAGTGCCCGATATCACATGACGTTACGTCACGGCATCCGAGCTGAGCCTACTGTAATTTGTTTCGTCCAAGGATTAATAAGCACGACGAGCACGCACGCAGCAAGAGAGAATCGCAGCTAACAGTGGTTCCAGTCCGGGAACAGCCAGCCCTCGGCAGCACGCGGACATGCGGATGCATGGATGGATGGAGCCCCTGCCCTTGACTGCCGCTGCCATCGCCCACGGCCCATCCCCGTCCTCATCGGCTCGTCCCGTCTCGTCTTCTCGGCTCCTGTCTTTTCTGTCCCCCCTCCCCTCCCCTCCCCTCCTCTCCTCTCCCTTTCCGCTGCACCGCGCCTTTCGGTTTTGTTTGCTTGTTGTTAGCGTCAAAAAAGGCTGCCGCAACTATCATTTCGCCACCTCCCGCTTGCCCTACCAGGGGCGGAGCCACGTTCATTGACGGTGTCACAGGACACCATTAAAGTCTAGTTATCTCAAGGAAAAATATTACTTGTAACTGTTCATTAGTTATGATGACACCGTCGGAGGTGACACCATCGACGGTTTGACCTGTCTCCGCCTCTGGCGCTACAGTAATTGCTTCCACCACTGACGCATTGATAGAATAGAACATGAGCTTTTGCCCGCACGCAACAACCTATACTGTATAAGACAGCTAAACATGAGTACGAGAAAGGACCTGGGACCGTGCCAAACGTAGACAGGACGTGTAAACTGACTATAGTTCGGCCCGGCATGTTTCCCGCTTTCTAACAAGGGTCAAAGGTTTTCCGTCCCCCGGCCTAGGAGTCAAGATAGCACAACTGCACAAGTCCAAGACAAAATTATCTTACGCCTAGTCTTGCGTCCTCCTTTTTCCTTTTTGAAAGAATCGTCCATGCAGTTTGGACTCTTGCTAGATCCAAATGCATCATCGCGACGACTGTACATCAAATGCATGTGATAATTTCCATTTTATTTTCAAACCTTTTGTTTTTGAACATTTATTTCTAAACCTTTAGATCCCTGCAATAGTCATTCTTGTAACTAAATACCCCTCCTCTCATCACCTTCCAACACCCAACCAAATGCTTAACCCACTGCACGTTCATAAGTCAAGAGGCCTGCTTGTACATTGCAGCGGGCAAATATACGAGCACATGAGACCATTCCATGTTAAGGTAGCACACGCGTGCAGCCAAGAGTCGGCCAGAAAGCGTCCGGGCTAACGGCCATTCCGTCATGTTGGCCTCCGGCTCCAGGATTGGGAGCCCGGGCCGGCGAGGACGGCCTGTACACACCAAGGGACACATCATGGCCGGCGGTTATGGCGACATCTGGACTCTAGAGCACGGAAACGCCATCCGCCTTTCAGCCGTGCAGATGACGCAACGGTCATCGCGTCACAGGATTACCCGTACCGTATTAAAATCGTGAAGCCCGTGTGGCAGTCTGGCTGACTAGAGTCAAGTACACGGCAGCCGCGGATCAAATCGGCAGTTAAGGCGCCAAAGAAAACAGTTGCATCGGTTCGTATCTATAGTTACCAGGACTAGAGGGAAGGATCAGCTACAGAAACTCGTCCTTCGGCGTCTTCCTAGCTCGTACCAGTAAATACAATCCAGAAATCCTACCACTATTATCTAGTAATCTCTTTTCCACTAGGCTGTACAGGGGAGCGTAAGCGTAGTCACATTTGGTTTCTGTTTCTTCCGGTTAAACACCTTAATCGAGGTTGCTTGGGCTGTAGCAGCAACGATGTGAATTTTGAGTGAACATCACAGCGATGGGCATCAGGGGAAATCAGCAGGGTTGCAAAGCCGTGGCCTTCGGATGGAAGCAACTTCTTGGCTTTAAGATGAGATCAGTGTGTTATAGCACCTGATTTGCCATCTGCAATGCAAGGACAGGAGACTTGCTAAGAGTCGAAGGCCTGTTCAAGTTTGAGCTACACGTACAGGTGCATCGTGTGCGTGCTCAAGTAGGTGAGATCATGGACGGCCTACCTTCTCCTGGCATATCCTTGAAAGCACTTCAACATGGAAATTTTGCAGCTCATCAAGAACTTCAACATCCAAGCCTCTGAGGTCTTCACCCTGAAAATCAAAACACACATCAGCGAGGAAACCCAACAAAGATAAGTCGCTTTTCATTTCAGTACATTCTGTTAAGTGGTTGGGTAAGCAGCCAAAGAGATTCTTGATCACAAACTAGTGCAAGGATAAGTAGATTGAAAATCACCTTTAATCTAGACACAACACTTTCCAATTCTTTACAACGCCTTCTTTCAGAATTGTATGCAGCTCTTGCCTCTTCCAGAGTACCAAGTCCATCCCAGCTCCCACTACCTGAAGCTTGTATTTCACTTAACATTCTGCTACTGTCGTTCTTAGAAGAGTGAAAGCCATTTAGCTTTGCTTTGAATTCAAATAATCCATCTCGGGAGCTTTCATTCTTCATCTTTGAAACAAGACCCCACATGCTTGCAAGTTCATTTTCCAAATCATGCTCACGGCATTTTGCATCATCGATCACCTTTAAAAGCTCACTCTCTCTTCGATCCTTTTGTGACAGTGTCTTCTCTAGCGCTGCCTCCCTCTGAAAACTAGCAACCAGCTCGTTCTGTAACTCCTCAACTAAAAAACTTGGCATTTTGTGTCATTGTGAATACTATTACTCCTTGAAACTGATGCAATATGCTCTTTTGCCGCAGCTAAGTCTGCATTCAGCTTTGCATTTTCATAAGAGAGCCGGGTGACCTCTTCTGCCAAGTTTTTTAGCTCAACTGCAGCAGCAGCTGCCAATTCTTTAGCATAGGATGCTTCCTCAGCCAGCTTTTGACTGTGCATTTCCACTCCATCCTTCTGTTCCATTAAACTCTGTTTTTCTTCCTTCAAATTTTCAATTTCGGAAGCCTGCCACACCATATATAGGTGTAAATAGAAAAATTAAGAATCAGGGCATGTGCCCATTACCTGCATGAGCACTTGAGACATTAACCCTGACTCATTTGCTTCAGCTGTTCTAGAGGGCACATTTGAATGATTCGAGACTTCATTTGGCTGATCCTTGGGATCATTGCTTGTCCTTGATGGTTCACTAGACTGCATACTAACAAAGCTATCCTCGCTTCTGGCGGCTTTTAACAAGTTACTGATTTCTTGCCTCAATTGTGCAACTGTTTCTTGGAGTTCGACAGTTTCTGTTATCTGTTTGAACAAGAAAACGGAAATCAAAATTGATCTCTTGAATATATATAAAAAATTATGACCCCATGTTAGCAAACCTTTGCTTGTAGCTGTTCTTGAAGAATTCTATTGTCCGCGGACATAATCTAGAGAAATCACCAATCCAAAAGAAAACTGTAATTATCTCAGCATATCAACCAGAAAATAGAGACCAAGTGACCATGTAGTCAATGTACAAACCTCCAATTCAAACGTCTTCTCACCCAGCTGTGTACTCAGCTTTGAAAAGGTCTGAGAAGATGAGGTTACAAGAAATCTTGAAATCGGTATTATCGAAAGTGACCATAAAAAATTGAAAGAATTAAAAAATTCTAGCATGTGAGATTAAATCGCAGACTACTAAAATATTTGTTAGAGGGATATGCCGCCAAGGTTAGATGATTGTATTGATCATGAGGGGTTATAATATATAGAGGGGTATGTGCCCAGGGTGAAACACCGTCTCAGTGGTGAGCCACAGCGGAAGATGAAGAGGGAGGTGTCTGACTTTGCCTCAACAAATTCCAGTGTCTACAGATAGGTGGAGAAGCAGCTATACCAGGCATGCGGTGCCTGCTTGAGTCCATAAAGAGACTTGTTGAGACGACATACGTAGTTCAGATGAGCCAGATCGACAAACCCGATCAACTAATTGGAGTAGATAGACAATCTTTGAGAGTGTGCCATGAAGAAAGGCATTCTAGATGTTGGGCTGATGAACCAGCCAGTCCCGTGGGACAGACAACGGGAGGACATTGCAGACGATTGTCGCCTTAACCACCGGGCTAAACATTTCGCCGTGGTGGATCCCAGGCTGCTGGGTAAAGCCCATACAAACCCAATGAGCCTTGTAGCGCTCCAGTGAACCGTTAGCATGGAATTTATGCTTGAATACCCACTTGCCCATCACACATTGGAGCTAGGCGAGCGAGGTACCAATCAGTCAACGGACTTGACGATGGCAATGGTGCGACGAGTGGCCATTGGGTGCACGTGCTGCTCCGGACGAGCAACCTCAATTGGGTGGGCAATCGGTCGGTCACTAGGACGGGCAGCCAGCACAAGGCCCCCTCCTGGTGCATGGTGCCGATACACCTGTGCAGGGACAACGAAGTGGGATAGAGGCGGTGAAGCAGTTGTCGGAGAGTCCGGCACTGGAGAGGGATGCACCAGTAAGGGATGCGCTAGGTTACGCTGAGGCCGCCGAAGTGGTCCGACTCGTGTACATCTGAAGAGGAGCCACATGTGGTGTGACCGAAGATGTCGAGGCCGCGCATGGCACAACGGGAGGGTGCACAATTGGAAGGGGTGCAAAACCAGGTGGCACCCTAAGAGCGGGCGTCCGAACTGACAGTGGTGGAAAGCCCAACGGGAACACTGACGCCGGTAGGGATGCTGACATGGGGGGTGTCGCTGCTATTGATGTACATGTCTTAAAAATATCTAAATCATTAGTTAGATGGGGAGAGGCAGAGAAGGGAAAATCTACCTCATCAAATGCAATATGTCGAGAGAAAATGATGCGATTAGTAGATATATCAAGACACTAATAGCCCTTATGATTGGAAGAACATCCTAAGAAGACACACCCAAATGATCACAAAGCGAGCTTATTAGCAGCAATAGAGGAAATATTTCGATAGTAGGCACAATCAAAAACGTGAAGGTGCTCATAGGAAGGTGTGGTGTCATAGAGTTGTGTAAGGGCTTAGTGCATCCAGAGTCTTGGTAGGGAGCCAGTTAAGCAAATATGTGGCAGTGTGGAGCGCATCTGCCCAAAAGCAAACAGGAATCGAAGCCTGAAATAGGAGGGAGTAGATGACATTGTTAGTAGAACGAATAATGCGCTCGACTTTACCATTCTGGGGTGAAGTGTACGAGCAAGACATCCGCAAGAGCACGCCATGGAAGAGGGGCAAGAACATGCCATGGGAGAGGAAGAACGCCTGAGATGACAAATTGTCAAACTCGCACCCGTTGTCACACTAGACATATTTGATGGTGCGATCGAACCGTGTAGAGACATAAGCGAAGAAATTTGATAGAGTAGAAAAAGTGTCAGATTTCAGACGCAAAGAAAATGTCCACAAATAATGTGAGCAATCATCAAGAATGACTGAATAGTATTTATAACTAGAGACACTGACTACTGGCGATGTCCACAAATCACTATGTATCAGAGCAAAATTATTGACGACTCGCGATGAAGAACTAGCAAAAGGCAAGCGAGTGTGTCACCCAAGCTGGCAGGCATGGCAGAACTCATGCATGTGTTTATTACAAACGACAACACACATTGGACAACTTTAACAGAGCGTCAAGCCCGAGATGCCTGAGATGACGATGCCAAGTGGACGCAAAAGCGACTAAGGCCATAGGTGGAGTGGTAGGCAACACAGGACGCGTAGGCAAGTACATAGTGTAGAGCGGATCCGAACTATTATGCCTGGTAATCATGTTCCGGGTACAGAGATCCTTCACAGAAACACCAAACAGATCAAACTTCATAAAACACCAGTTGTTAGTAGTAAAACGCAAACATACAAGAGATTTTGAATAATATCAGGAGTAATAAGAATATTGTTAAGGTAAAATGGGCCGGGAAGTACCGTGTTACCTACTGAGGTAACAGGGAGAACAAACCCATTACCAACAATGATACAAGGAGTAGCTGAATTGAAAGGTCAAAAGGTGGTCAAATTACTAGCGTACAGAGTAGTGTGGTCAAATTACCAGAGACGACTGATCCTAAGTTAGATGATTGTATTGATCATGAGGGGTTATAATATATATGGGGGCGACACCCTGAGTGAAACCCTAAGGGCGACGCTACACGACTGGCAGCACTACAATACCACATGAACAGTACCACTACAGTGCCTTGCGCCCTGAGTTACCTATGGGTTGGGCCGAGTATTCACATTGGATACGACCCAGCTGACCCACACATAATACAAACAACAATAATTCTAACAATATTGAAAAAAGTGAAATAATATTATACATCAATAGTGTGAAATATAACTAGAATACAACCCAATGAAACTGGTAGAATGTTACAGGTAAGCCAAACTAAGACTATCCGCAGCAATAACCTGTAAATGGGATTGGGCTGGTAATTTAGCGGATTTTAGCCTATTTACGGCCCGCAACGGTGTCCCATAAATCATACTCTATTTTGCAAGGTTTGTGTTGGAACCCGTAATGTTGGGGGAGGCGGCGCATCCTGGATCGGGTGACGCGCGCGCAGCGGCGAGGGCGTTCGAGCTGGGAACCGTTGAATTGAAGTAGCAACTCATCGACAGCCGCTGCCAGATCGATCCGGCAGTCACCATCCTTGGCGAAGCACCCGCTGTCATAGGCACACCCAGGTACAGGGGCATGCTTCATCCTCTGCCTCATTGGTTTTCATGCCGGTTGGGGAAAAGTTCCATCTCGTTGGTTTTCTCTAGCGCTGCCAGTTCGCCACTCGCCTCGACTGTCTTCTTCCTCCCCGTTCCCCACCTCACCACCACGTCCTTGCTTCGCTGCCACCCCGCCTCACTTTTTTATAAGTGAAAACTACTTGATCTTATCCAAGCAAGTCGTTCGGCGGCACCACGGCGGCCAGAGTCACTTCTCCCGCATCGGTGTTGCCCCCACCGTTGCTAGGATGGTAGCGTGGAGTTGGGAAAACAAGGCGGCTTTGGCTTCTGCTGCTGTGCGGGCTCACCCAAACAACAAAACAATTCAAGATTTTCGTTTCTCTTTCACTTTACGCACATGTTGCGGGAGCTGATCCGACTGCCCAGGGGTGCTACGCTGCTGGAGTTCGAGCT
>VSTD030002322.1:0-11960 GCA_008808055.3 Sporobolus alterniflorus
AAATCAAATATGCAAATGGTGGAAGAAGGGTGGAAAATGAAATATGAGATAACTACCGGTTTATTCTCCCGGTGAGACCATCACTTTTAGGTCTGTGAGCAACACCGTCTCCATACCTAAAGATCTAGGTCACCGGTTGTGATAGAATACCCTTGGGGAGGGGTTCGTCGACACGGATCTGCTTGAGCGATTCTCAGCAAAGTGAGAACACAATCAACACACAAAAGTACAATACCGTATTATAAATTCCAATCAAAGTTATTACAACTTAGGTTCACATTTCAAGTTCACAAAAGGATGCAGGTCAAAAGATGCTTCATAGGATAGAACAGAGTTTGTGAAAGTCTCTCACGTTCAGAACATCCTCTTTGCCCTAGAAGAGAATGTCATCCATCGATGCTCTAAGCATAAGGATCTCAGTACAGAGTCCAACCCTCATCAGTTTGGACCTCCCACTAACAACCCTCATTGGCATCGCCTGTAAGAGGAAGCAGATCCTCACCTGCACACAGGGGACAACAAGAGTAAGGCTTGAGTGACTACGCTCAGCAAGACTTATCCACGGTGACCAACGGATCGCCACTAGACATGTAGAGGCTTTACTCAAGACTAAATGACTCATAAGCCTTCTAGCAACTAGATTAAGTCCTATTAAGCATGTTAATTAGCCAAGTTAAGTTCATTAACATGAGGGTGTTTGCATCCTACTCCAAGCATGCAAAGGTATCCAAGCAATATTGATTAACATAAGCCATCACTACAAAGTAGCCACCTATCCATATAGTTATCATCACAATATTACGAAGTTGATAATTCTACATTTAGATTCGGCGAACAAGCCATCACCCATGTCTGAGGGTGTCACAGAGATTCGAATCAATAGTCAACCTTGCAAGGGTTTAAACCTGACAACACAACACACGTAGGCCCAGAGGCACCACGAGTGGCAACCATTCACTATCCCATTGTACACCTATGAAGCGAGGTAAGGTATTGTCCAACTCATCAACACACGAAGCTACTCAGTTTGGGGATTCCATATGTCCTGTATGCATTAGTATATTTCAAATACTTGTTCATTCGGACCCAACCAACGCGGACCTTAATCGACACAGGTGGGGGCTACCACCTTGGAGCTCTGAATTTATGATCCAGACCACTCTCAACCTTCCCATCCAGTATTCTCCATTTTCCCCTAATTGACCCATCCGGTCTCCAATTATGCCAATCATTTGATCATCTTGCTAAACCACATAGGACCTCCATTGATAGAAAGGGCCCTATCGAGAGCGGATTCCAACCACTCGTCTTCTATCGATAGCCTACACAACTAAGCATAGCATACTATCGTTAACTTTCTTCATAAGGGTAAACAAAGTGGTTTAGTAAGGGTGTTCTTAGTACGACTAGGGTTTCATTGAACTCCTATACTTAAGTGCACAGTCATGGCATAATGTAAATATTATAAAGTGAAATCCTATTCTAGGAAGATTCAAGGTGCTTGCCTTGGTCTAAAGAAGAAGATATGTTAGCTTTGTTGAAGCTTGGTGCGTTCTCCAAACCAGTGGTGTCAGAACCTATGCGGTATGATGCATGAGTGTTAGTTAAAGATAGACAAGGCATAAGCAAGGAACAACACGGCTTACCTTTTTAATTGGTTACTTAGATAATGACTTATACAATTTCCTTCATTAACTACCATGAAGAAAAGCTACTATTAACAACTCAATCCTGGCGTGGGAGGGGGGGCTCCACGCTAACCATCACTCATGCCCAAGCATGAAGCAATCTACCGACCTAAACCATGTTTAAGTGTTCATGTAAGATCCTTGCTCATTTTCTACACGAAACCTTATTTGCATAAGGTCACACTTAAGCAGGGGCAAAAATGGAAAATTCTATGGTCAAAGTACATGAACAAAGGTTCTAGCATTGGATAGCTACCCACAAAATTTAGAGAAATTTTCATGAATTTTGGAGCTACAGATATTTAATTATGAATTAACAACTAATTATCCAAGTTTATTATTAAACTGAATTCATACTTTAAACAAATTTATTTTATAATTTTATTTCAGAGATTAAGTTTGAGTTCAAATTATAGAATTGAATTTATAATTTTATCAAACTTAATCAAGTTTCTATGAATTTCTAAAGAATTTCCAAGGCTATGAGTAAATTATAAAGGAATTAAATGAATTTCATTAAATTTATAACTTTATTTCAGATAGAAGACTTGAATTCAAAGATTAGAAGCAATTTGATCCAAATTCCAAGTTTGAACCAAGTTTCAATTGAATTTGAATCAAATTAGAATTGAATTGAATTTCTATGAAAAAATTCCAAAGGAAAATTGGAAAATGCACTGTTCACGCAGGCTCACAGCAGCCCGGGCAGGCCTGGACCAACTTGGCCAGCCCATGGCCGAGGCCTTTGGCCGGCCCATGGGGACAGGGCGTAACAGCGCATGGTCACCACACTGGAGCACGTTCAGCACGTGTGGCACGGCGCTCGACGCCTGGCCAGCGGCTTAAACCCTAAACCGGCGATGAAAAACTGAACTAGGGAACACGATCGCCGCGCCGCTACACCGAAAGCTGGAAGGGGATGACGGGAAGGGGTCCTCACCGGAGCGGAGCTCGGCTCGGTTGTGGCACTCGGTGTTGAGGCGGACAAGTTGCTCGAAGAGGAAGAAATCCCCCGAGCTTGGTTCTCTAGGTGCACAAGAATGGCACGAGGATGAGGAACATGGAGGAGGAGCGCATCGGTGACTAGAGGCAAAGAGAAATGGCTCTCACCGGCGGCGGGCACACGATGCATCTGGGAGGGCGAAGGAAGAGGACTCAGGCGACAAGACCTGGGGCAAAGGAAGATCAAGGTCACGGAGATAAGCTAGGCGCGAGGAATTGACGAATGGTGGCTCGACGTGATGGCTAGCCGGTTGTGAGCGGTCAGCGGTGGCTTACCTTGGTGGTGGGAAAAAGTGATGCAAAGGGGGAAAAAGAAGCTTTGGTTGTCAGGGCTTTTATAGCCGGAGGAGAGAGAGGGAGTTGGCAGCAGGCCCACACATCAACATCTATGGCCGACGTCGAGGCGGTCCGGCGGCAGCAGCGATGAGTAGTCAGGCACGTGCGTCTCATATCCCAAGGTCACTGATAGGCAGGGCCGCATCCGGTTTAAACTGACCCGCACCATTGTAGCCCGTGGGCCGGGCCCTATCCGTTAAACCAATGTTTTTCTTTTATTCAAATTTGCTCAAATTTGTAAAATACAAAACCTGGTCTTTGCATGCCCTAAAAATTTTCTAACTTTGCCTGGAGCTATATTCGAATATTCTGAACAACTTTCTCGATTGGATTGACTTGAAATTCTCAACATAATTTATGCTATAAATTCTGGAACAGATTGCAATTTGAAACTTCTATGAATTTTAAAGGGGTTCAAACATTGTGGGAAAAATCTGGTAAATTCACTAAAATTCTATCTCAACATGATCTTCACAAAAAATGAATTTAGTTGGGCACACTTGTATGCAAAAATTGGAGTCTAGCACAAGTGTTAAAATGAATTGATTCAAAAATAAGAAATGAGTTTGAATTGAAATTCAAACCACACGGCACTTATAATACAAAGCAAGCAAGTTCAAGATTTCATTCAAGCTTCTATAAAACAAAGTGAGATATGGTACAACACTATAGCTAATACAGTAACATCAGGGGTGCCACAACCCTCGCCCTAATAGAAATCTCAACCCAAGATTTGGAAGGAGTAGCGGCTCTACTGGAACAGTGAGTAATCACACATTTCCTCACTATGGCAGCACAAAACTTGGATGGCGAGAATGAAGAAAGTCCTCGCTTTCCCATGTTGCTTCTTCCTCAGTGTGGTTGCTCCATTGCACCTTGAAGAACTTGATTGTTTTATGCCTCGTGACACGATCCTTCTGATCCAAGACCTTGATGGGGTGCTCGGGGTATGACAAGTCGGCCTCGAGCGGTGTCACTTCAGGCAACACGACGTCCACAGGTGCCTTCAAACATTTCTTTAGTTGCGACACATGGAAGATGCCACGAACTCTAACTAAGGAGGGTGGCAGGTCTAGTTCGTAAGCCACAGTCCCACACTTCTCGAGGATGAGAAACGGTCCAATGTAGTGAGGTGCTGACTTTCCTTTCATCCCAAATCTCTTCACGCCTTTCATTGGTGAGGCCCTCAAGTACACATGGTCACTTACTTTGAACTCCAAGGGTTGATGCCTCTTGTTTGCATAAGTCTCCTGACGTGATTTTGCGGCTCTCAAGTTATCTTGGATGCGACGAACGGTTGCTTCAGCCTCTTCGACAAGGTCAGGTCCAAAGATAACCTTCTCTCGAGGTTCAATCCAATCAAGTGGAGTGTGGCATTGATGTCCGTATAACACTTTGAATGGTGCCATCTTTAAACTCTCTTGGTAGCTGTTGTTGTAGCATAATTCAGCCCCGGGTAAATTCTGATCCCAACTCCTTTGATGTTCCAGAACACATGCTCTCAACATATCCTCGAGTATTTGGTTGACTCGCTCAGTTTCGACATCCATCTGTGGGTGATAGGTTGAACTGTGGATCAGGTGAGTTTCGAGGGACGCGTGTAGTTGCTCCCAAAAGTGAGCGACAAACTATGAACCTCAGTAAGAGATTATCGTCTTCAAAACTCCCTGTAAGCATAACATGCGAGCTCTGTAGATCTCTGCATACCTTTGAACCTTGAAATTGGTGTTGATAGGTATGAAGTGGGTAGATTTGGAGAGTCAATCCACGATTACCGAAATTGAGTCAAACTTGGGGGCCATCATTGGTAAGCCCACGATGAAATCCATGCTTATATCATCCCACTTCCATGCTGGAATACTCAGCGGTTGCAATAGCCCTCCAGGCTTCATATAATCAACTTTGACATTCTGACAGGTATCGCATTCTAAAACATAGTGGGCTGCTTCACATTTCATTCTTGTCCACCAAAACTGCTGCCTTAGGTCATGATATATCTTAGTGCTCCCAGGATGAATGGAATACCTCAATGTATAGGCTTCATCCAAAATCTTCTTTTTCAAAGCCTCTTTCCTAGGCACTACAAGTCCCTCCTTGAACCGTAAGGTTCCTTCCGCATCCTCATGGAAACAAGTGACCTTTGAGTCACCTTCTTTCATTCTTCTCTTAATATGATCCATGCATTCGTCATTCTTCTGAGCAGCTATGATCTCATCCCTTAAGTTTGGCGTAAGGGTGATGTTGAACAGTCATAGGATGGGTAGCACTCGGGTGCTAGACTCTTTTCTAGTCAAGCGTACAACTGGCATGTACTTGTAGTGAGCCTTGTGACTCAACGCATCCACAATGATGTTTGCCTTACCCAGGTGATAGTGAATTTCCAGCTTGTAGTTCTTGATCAACTCGAGCCACCTTCGCTGCCTCATGTTCAAATCTGGTTGGGTAAAGATGTACTTCAAGCTTTTGTGGTCCGTGTAGATGTGAACCATATTTCCAAGTAGATAGTGACACCACGTCCTTAATGCCATCTCTACTGCCGCTAACTCAAGATCGTGAGTACGGTAGTGCTCTTCATGGCGCCTTAGTTTCCTTGAGGAGTATGATATCACTCGGCCTTCTTACATTAAGACACCTCCTAGACCAGTGCCAGAAGCATCACAATAAACATCGAATGGCTTGGTGGTGTTGGGTTGAGCTAGCACCGGTGAGGTGGTCAATAACTTCGTTAGATGCTTGAAAGCTTCATCACAAGCATCACTCCAGACATACTTGTTTTCTTTCTTTAGTAGCTCAGTAACTGGCTTCACGATCTTGGAGAAGTTCAGGATGAACCTTCGATAATAGCCGGCCAACCCAAGGAAACTTCGCACCTCGGACATAGTCATTGGCAACTTCCAATCCAAGACCTCTTTTACTTTGCTGGGGTCGACAATGATTCCTTCAGGTGAAACCACGTGACCCAAGAATGGGACCTCCTTGATCCAAAACTCGCATTTTCTAAACTTGGCATACAGCCGATGCTCTCACTGACGTTGAAGTACAATTTGCAAGTGATCTTCATGTTGTTCCATACTCTTCGAATATACTAAAATGTCATCAATAAACACCATGACAAACTGGTCCAACTCCAGCATGAAAACTGAGTTCATTAGGTACTTAAAATGTGCCGGTGCATTCATTAATCCACATGACATGACAAGGTACTCATAGAGATCATATCTTGTTGTGAAGGCCGTCTTGGGTATATCTTCAGCGCGAATCTTGATTTGGTGATAGCCAGAGCAGAGATCAATCTTGGAGAACACTTGGGCTCCCGCTAGTTGATCAAATAGGATGTCAATGTGGGGGAGTGGATACTTGTTCTTGATGGTTCTTGATGGTGACTGCATTGAGCAGTCGGTAATCCACACATAGACGCAACTCCTTGTCCTTCTTCTCTGCAAATAGTGTTGAACAACCCCAAGGTGATGTGCTTGGGTGAATATAACCTTTGTCTAGCAATCCTTGCAGCTAAATCTTCAACTCTTTCATCTCCACAGGCAACATCTTATATGGAGCCTTGGCAACTGGAGTGGTACCAGGCTGCAACTCAATCTTAAACTAAATTGCCCTCTCAGGCGGCATTCCAGGCAACTCATCAGAAAAGACGTCCAAATACTCTTGGATGGCTTGTATATCTTCTAGCTTTAGCTCCACCACATGATGCAAGGAAGCCTTAATGCGAGAGATCGCAGGAAGGTGGAGGATGACCTTACCATATACGGGTGTGTCCAGGTGAACCAATTGGCCAACTATGTCCAAGATGACTCTATGTGCCTTCATCCAACTCATCCCTAGGATGACATATTTACCTTGACCACTCAGTATAATGAGGTTGGTACTAAATATCCTCCCGGACAACTCAAGCAGAACCTTCTTGACTACTTGGTTGGCATCCACTCGACCTCCGAGGGAACTAATCACGTATGGTGCTCCTGAGGCCACAAGTGATAACTTTGCTTCCTTAGCATAGGTGAGACACATGAAGTCATGCGATGCTCCCGAATCGAATAGAATAATAATAGGGCGTTCATTGAGGAAGAACGTACCCTCTAGCACTTCTTCCCCCGTCGAAATCTCCTCCATGGTGGCGTAGTTGGTGCGGCTAGTATGTGGTGCAGAACCCTTCTGATGGCCTCTCTGCTAGTTGACCACAGGTGCCGGAGCTCATGGTGAGTTGCTTTGCTCGGGCTGGTGGCATTCTCGAGCAAAGTGGCCCATCTTTCTATAGTTGAAGCATAGAAAGTTACTGGTGGGAAAATGCTGTCGAGGCCTGGTGGCAGCCTGCTGTGGTGGTGGGGTAGGAGCATGGTTGAATTGTTGCTACTGCTGCTATTGTTGTGGCTATTCCTGTTGAAATTGCTGCGGTTGGAATTGTCGGCGATTGCCCCAATTCTACTGCTGTTGTGGTCGATGCAACTGACCCCTAGGTAGGGTATACACCATGCGGTACTTGGTAGGAACACCGCTAGAACTACCACTGCCAGTAGATCCTGATATCATCATCTTCCTCTTCTTCTCATCAATCTCGGTAACTACCTTCATCATTCTCTCTTGATCAATGGCCGCACTCACCAACTCATTGTACGACAAGCTGGCGAACTGTATCAGGCGCTCCTGGTAGTGGATGGTGAGTCCAATATGGTACAGGGTGGCTTTTTTCTCATCTGTGTCGACATGCTATGACCCGTACTGAGCAAGAGTGTTGAACTGCCTCGTGTAGTCGAATACACTGTGGTTTCCTTGCTCATGGTCCAGGACCTCCTTCAGCTTGGTGCGGAGCAGACCCACAGATAGGTGATGTGGACGGAAGGCAATACGGAACTTGCCCCATGGAACTTGGTGATCAGCAGGTAGGGCGGCGATGTATGAAGCCCACCAAGCTCTAGTTGAGCCTCTCAGTTGTTGCGCGACGTACAGAGTCTTATGATACTCTGTGTAGTGAAGTAGCCCAAACTTGGACTCTATGGTGCGATCCAACTGTCTGCCTCTAGTGGGTCAGTTGCATCGGCAAGGACTGGCGGGTGAGTTGCTAGAAAATCCGAGTACGAAGAATTCCTCTCTTAATGTCGGGGTTGCTAGCGCTCGGCCCCATGATGCTCGTCGTTCTCCACTAGCCTCATCAAGTCATTCTGCATGGCCAGTAGATGCTCTAAGCGGACGGGCGGTGAGGTGGTGGACGTGGGGCACCACCACATGGGACTTGACCACACCCACATCCGACAAATCCCTTAGGGATGTCGAGGATAGGGTCCTCAAAAATCCTTATATGCACCATCTTCCATATTGAGCTTTGCAACATTAGATATTTGTATATGTCCAGTAGAATATGATGAAAGCCTTGCATAAGGTAAACACAATGAAAAGGGAAACATTTGTATTTACAAAAGGTAAACATCCATTTATTCATAAACTTGGTGATCATACAAAGTGTTACAACCGTGGTTACATGCTATTTGTGCAAGTGGTCGAAATGGAACCCGCCAGTCAAAAACAAAATGGACACGAGAACCTTGTTCTCACGCCGTGGGTCACATCCGAGGTTACAAGCTATCAAGAAACTTGCTAGCCTAACCTAAGCCCACTCAAAATTAGTCTTCCTACATCCTAACAGTGACGAGACCTAGTCCTCATCGACACCTGACATGGCATCGACCTCCTGGTGGTCGACAGGTTCGGGTGGTGCCTGCACCTGAAGCTCCAACAGCTGCTGCTCAAGGTTGGCGATTAGCTCCACCCTGTCCTCAAGCTCAAGGTTTTGCGCCTCCACGTGGTGCTCAAGGTGGACAATCCCATGGGTACGGGTCTCTACCTCATGGGTGATGTTGAGTAGCATGCGGGTGTAGTTCCATCCATGCTCGGCATCACTAAGGTGATGCTAAACCTCCTGTAGCTCACGGTCCTGCTCTAAAGGTGGACATGCACCGCTACAGAGGATGGCATTCTCATGCCTCAGCCTCTCAATTTCGTGAGCGGTGGTGGTGGCACTCTCCTCGTACGCCGTCAGACGTGTATGTGTTGTATGCCTATCCTGGCGGTGTTGTGCTGGAGGTCGAGTAGGTACTGCGCATACCTAGCCAATGAAGTCATCTCAGCATGGAAGTGAGGGCCCTCGAGGTTGGACACAGCCTCAAGGCGCTGCTACCATACAAGGTTCTCCTGATTCTGAATCAGGAGAAGCACGATAGGCAGTGCTGCAGTAGCGGCGAGACGGTCCTCGCACAAGGAGGTGAGAGCGATGTGCACCATCATCTCAATGCTGGTGGCGGGCTCGCTGCCAATGATGGACCCTGACCATGGCTCAGTGGAATCGAAGGGTATCATCATGTTGACTTGGCACCTGTCCAAGCCATGGGCCATGGACAGCCGGCAACGGTAGACTGGAGCGTCCCCGTCGTAGCCAAGACAGATGAGTGTGTCATATAGCACTCTCGGAAATCCTAAGCAGTGCTGGCCTGTGGAAGACAGCCTACCATCCTCGGCAAGGTAGAAGTGGGGGTGATCATTCAGCTCCATCTGAAAGGCAGACATAATAAAATGTCACTAACCCCATATCAATAGCTTGACTAGAAAATACAGAAATCTGTATAAAAGCGAACAGAAGTAAGTAAAAAGCGAATAAGGATCTGTTCCCTAGGGAATTTGTTGTTGAGTTAAACACCAAAACCTTGGGAAACTCTCCCAGCTTTCTAACCATTACTCATATGACTTTGTCTGCTAAACGGTTTGGAAGTTACGGAATTTCGATGATCGATGACGCTGCTGAATTCTGGTCTGGCCAGAACAGTGGCGGAACGGATCTTCAATTTTTCATCTTGGATTGGCCAAAGCTCCAGAAGTCCCAAATACAGTTTTGGACAACAACTCTCTCAGCTTTCCGATGGTCTATCAAACGGCTCCAAACGGTTAGCGATTTGCAAACTACGGCAGTCAGAAACTTAACCGGTCGCTGAATCAGCATTTCTGGCATATCATACCTTCCTGTATAAAACAGGTTTTGGCAAAATTTTGCCATGACCTCCCTAGAAACTTCGTATACAAAAAATGTCGCCAACAAACTCAGCTTTCTTCTGGTTACTCATACAACTCATTTTGACATACGGTTTGGTTGCTACGGATTTTTGAAGTCAGGTTACGGTGCTGAACTGATTCTGGACAGACAGATGTAGGAACGGAATTCTCAGGTTTAGGGGCCTAAGATGAGTGATACCGGCTAGGGTCTGAAAATATATTTGGGAGGACTCTAAGTCAAATTTCCGATGCCTACTCAAACACATATTTCCGATAACCATAGCAACAGTTACAGCCGTTTAAACACAGCCCACGTGCGGAGTTTGACGGTTGCTGAAAACCGATTAAGGAGGTCTTAAAGGCTTGCCACGATTCAAACGGCGTAACTTACAACTTTTTAACTTGATTAGTTAAGTTTGTTGGTTAAGTGACTTGATGATGTAACTCATCCTACTCATCCTCACCAAAAGAAAAGAAATGATCTGCTAATGCGAACCATTCGGATACAGTGGCACAAGCGTACTCACACATCATTACTATCAATTTAACACATATTAGTGTACCTGCAGAAAACGGATAAAGTATCCCCATCAAGGGCTTTTTACTAACATTCCCATATAATGAGATTTTCACTAACATCCTCCAATATCCTGACTCAAGGCTTAATAGGATTGATAGAATACTCATACCACCAAGATATACCTTCTTTTCTGGAAGCTCAACTGCAAATAACTCCAAGGTTAAGCATGCTTGGCCCGGAGCAATCCTAGGATGGGTGACCGACAAAGAAGTTCTTTCGGGTGTGCACAAGTGAGAATAAAAGTGCACTAACAAGACTAGGCTTGGTCTGTGGGGCTAGTTTATGATCCTAGGGAGCTGCCATGAGTAACGACCGCCAGAACCGGGGTGGCTGGGGTGTTATAAATGGTATCAGAGCTGACCCTCGTGGTTTCACGGACGCGTACGGGTCAGTTGAGAAGGATATGGTAGCGTATGGGTCATGGACGTGGTTACGTACGCATGACACATGGGTCGTCTGGTTCGGACATGGTATGGTATGGTACGTATGCTGCTAACTGGATGTACGGTACGCGTATACCGGTACTGGATGTATGGACGTGGTCAAGAGAGAACGCTCCTGGCTTGGGGTTGACTGATGGGGACGTCGGTCTACTCAGGGGTGGATTCTGACATCCTGACTCAAGGCCTAATACGATTGATAGAATACTCATACCACCAAGGTATACCTTCTTTTTCAGAATCCCAACTACAAAGAACCCCGGGGTTAAGCGTGCTTGGCCCGGAGCAATCCCGAGATAGGTGACCGACCGGGAAGTTTTCTCGGGTGTGCAAAAGTGAGGACAAAAGAGCACAGAAAAGACTAGGGTTGGTTTGTGGGGCTAGTCTATGATCCTAGGGAGCTGACAAGAGTAACGACCACCAGTCCTGGGGTGGCTGGGGTGTTACACATTCCTCTAGTGGGCTTTTTACTAACAAGTTCCTACATGTAAGCATAAACAACCAAATAATTTTCATAAACAGAAAAGAAGCATATGCAGGTCCTAATAGCTCTACAAAGTCACAAACAACAAAATAAGCTCAAAAAACAACAAAAAGAAGTAACACACAAAAAATCATCGCATACCTTTGCCAACACAATTCCGAAGAGGTATTATGAATAGATATGTTAGCTTGCCACCTTAAGAACTACTATAGTCCTTATGTGGGCCAAATGATCCTCACCGACAAAGCGTAGTTCTGATTTTTAGGTACTTCCATGTGCTACCCCAAGCTTGCTCATATAACCAACTGTGACAGAATGATCTCGGGGATGGGTTCATCGACCAAGATCAGCTTGAGTGATTCTCGGTGAAGCGAGAACAC
>VSTD030002323.1:0-11958 GCA_008808055.3 Sporobolus alterniflorus
ACAATTTTACAGAAGCCAATATAGCTCAAAAGTGAATTTGGTCAAGTTCAATGTACATATCTATTAAAGAGGATTCCAACAAAATTTATTTCATATTTTTCTAGGTTTTATTTCATTTTATATGTATTTTAGAAGTTGCTATAAGTTTTTGAAATTTTAAACGAAAACAAAAAATTGAAAAATAGCCGCACAGTAACGGGTCGGGCATTTGGCCCAAGGCCTCGCGGGCTCAGCCTGGCCCTGTCGGGAATGGGCCCATGGCCTTGGCGCAAGAGGGTGCACACCGGGCGCGCTTGCCAGCGGCCTGACAGTGCATGGCCAGCGAGCACCGGGAGACCACCGGGGAGGCACCGGGCATGGTGGCAAGACGGAGGACTTACCCCTTGGGCCGCATGATAGTGAAGGCAGAGGCGACGGCGTACGGTGACATTCATCAGCGTCGGGTGGGCTCCGGTGGCCGGCCACATCCACATCGGGTGGAAGGTGAGGCGCACGAATGGGTGACAGAAAAAGGCTGGGGCAGCGCTCATCAGGGAGGTGGAGTCGGTGGTGGCACTCGGCCTCGATTTCACGGCGGCGACCCATGGCAGCTGCCTCCGGACAAGGAGTAGTGGGGGCGAGGAGGGCGCTGCATGAGGGTCCTATCGGGTGAGAAAAGAGGCGAGTGGGGAAAATTTTTGACGGGGAGGGCACCGATGGCTTTTTAAGCCGGAGGTAGGGTCAGGCAGAGGAGGGGGGCAAGGTGGCACGGCGTGAGGTGGGGGAGGGCCTCGGCCCGACCGGCAGGTGGTGGGCGGCTGGCACCAGCTCGGCCACGGCGCACTCGGGCGGGCAACACGCGCAGGCACACAATCAGCGCTGAGACAGAGGAGGGCGGGGGCTGACCAGTGGGCCCCCGCTATAGTCCTATGCAGCACGTGGTCAAACCCCTTCAAAATTCATTCAAATGAGTTTAAATGATTTCAAACTAATTCAAATTAATCTAAACTCTTTTGATCCATACAGGCCCTTCCCGAGCTCAAAAAATTGGAAATAAAATAGGGTTTTTAGGATCTCGAAGCGTTGAACAACTTTCTCCATAGAAACTTCTTCAGATTCAGAAGGGATTTTGAATGAAAATTCAGAGAAGTCTCTAGGTCTAGAATTCGATAGAATTTAATATATTTTCTTCTTGGAACTTTGAATTGGAATGAAACTTGGACTAAGGGCTGCTGTTGGCACCTAGTATCCAACCCAATTCAAGGAGATGAGTTTGAAGTTCACACTAGGAGTTTCTTGACTTGGATCTGAAGGTTTAATTTCAAATTAATTCAAAATCCTTTGACTTGACTATGAATTGATTAACCAAGGCAGCTCATGCATGATTAAGCCTCCAATGATAGTGATTAGAGAATGATTAGGAGAACCATAACACGGGGTGTTACAATTTCCTCTTGAGATCAAGTAGCAGATGGTTTTACTAAAGCTCTGTTAGCTCCTCTCCTAGAAGCATTCAAACATAACCTCAATTTACAAGGTAAGTTGTGATTAACCGGGAGTGTTAAGATTGCATATTTGGTATAGTATATGTGCTTCCTTTTGTTCCATGTAGCATGTATGGCAAGGTTGTAAGCATAAATGGCAAGGCTGTATAGGATAGCAAGTTAGTGTGATTAGCTTTGTTTCCTTCTTAGTTCTCTTCCTGGCCATATAAACATGGAACCGTGAGACCCAAAGGGTCAGCACGTTAACACCATTTTACAAAGAGAACGACTAACTATCGCTCGGCTTGCACCCGTCCCACCTCTGGCATTGACCGTAAACATAGGCAAATTGGTGGCACAAGTCATAGAGGAACTCACCGTAGCCGAGGAGGATGGCGTTAAGCGAGGTGAAGATGGCATAGTTGTACACGACCTGCTCAACC
The DNA here is from genome assembly GCA_008808055.3 of Sporobolus alterniflorus. NCBI lineage: Eukaryota > Viridiplantae > Streptophyta > Magnoliopsida > Poales > Poaceae > Sporobolus > Sporobolus alterniflorus. The sequence goes on from VSTD030002323.1 coordinate 1,907, forward strand.
AAACTCCTCTCACTCTCGGACGCTGATGGCTTCCTCTGTCGCACCAGCCCGGTGCCCAGATCCGGCTCGTGGCTCCGATAAAGAACCACATACTTGTTCCTATGGCGGTCGAGGGTTTGTCGCATGAGGAAGAGGCGAGGTAGTCGGGAGCAGAGGCAATAGCGGCGACCGAGGAACTCCACTGAAGGAAACAACAAAGCCGCCGGCAAAAGTTGGGAGCAAAGCTGTGGCAGCGGCGGCGTGACCTACGACTAGGAATAGGAGCGAGGCTTGAGCTTGATGGGGATAGGGTTCTCGGGGTGAGGAGACGTGCTTTCCTCCTTGGTCGAAACACTTAATTACTGGGCCGTGGCTTACCCACGTAACAGGCTTCCAAATGATGCAACTGGCTTCCCCGGTATCTTTTGCCTGTGGGCTGGATTCCACGGGGTTGGGCCCCAAAACCGGTCAAAACCGGGATTGCCAAAGGAGGCCATAAGGGTTATTTTTGCTTGGCATGGTAAAACCCAATGGGTACCTGTTGGGTTGTGGGCCCCCGGTGGGTGCGGGTTTAGTTTTGTGTCTACCAAGGTTTTGGGTATCGGTTTAGCTCAGGGCATTGGTTTTGTCATGGACATGTTTTTGCCCAACCTGCCTCGAACCTGCCCCGTTGCAATCCCTGTGTGTGTTCGGCAATGCGCTTTTTATCATCAATGGTCTAAAGGCGTTAGGGATAGGGTGGACCGTCTCTAGATTGGTGGTTTTGAAAGTCGATTAAATCCAGGTCCCACAAGCCTTGGTTTTACGTATGTGAAATCTGAGATGGAAAAATGGTGTCTCCAATTTGGTTAGGACACGTCTCTAAAGTTTAAATTTGTTGTGGTGTTCAGCTTGGGGTGGCAGACTAGTGAGATACAGTGCATGGTGAAGGAACTTGAACTCCTCAAAATTAGCATACCCTACAAGTTTGTAGTTGGGAGCATTATTGCTAAATTACCTCTATGATTGAGGGATTTTACCACTACTCTCAAATACAAGAAGACCGATATTTTGTCTCAGATCTCATCGCTTCTATTGATGCTGAGGAGAAAGATTGGGCTAAGTAGAACAAGAATAATAACAAGCCAAAACAATCTACTACCTTTAAGAAGAATAAGAAGAATAAAGAGAATGATGGTCACTTTGTGTGCGGGTCCATTGATCGTTGGGCAAATAAGTGCCCATACCACAAAGGAAGAAAATTTCCACATGAGCAGAAGGCTGTGAACATGGTGACCAACACCGGAGATGGAACTAGTGTGTAGGCTAATTTACCCTATATTCTTTCAGCATTTCAATCCACTACTTGGTGGCTTGATACCGGTCCAAATGTTCATTTGTGTCCTAATGCTACACTGTTTTCTTCTTATCAGGAAGCTTGGGATTCTTTTATGATGGTGGGCAATGAGTCGCATGCTTCTGTTCATGGTATTGGTACGATACATCTGAAGTTAACTTCGGGAAAGATGGTAGAGCAGAAGAACATGCAACATGGCTCTACTATCAATAAGAATCTAGTTAGTGACTCCCTTCTGTGTAGGGATAGTTTTAATATAGTGCTTGAGTTGAATAAATTTGTCGTGTCTATGAGTGCATAGGCCTGCTCTTGTTGGAGATGCAGGCCGAAGGCCCAGCAAGCTGAAGCCCCCCTCAAAACCTCGCATTCATTGTGCTCTGCATGTGCTCGGGACATCTAGGTTGGAGGTCCCCGTGGAAACGTCACAATCCGAGCTTCGCACTTGTCGACTCACAAGCTAACCTCTTTCTATCAAATAGGACAGCAAGAGAAGCTTTCAGGACGGAAGTCAGGGGCAGCTATGCAGCCTGAGGCCCAAGTGATTATGTTGGACGAAGTCCCCATTTACATTGAGCGTACAATCATGAGGGCATTACAATCTTTTCACACCTTCAACTACTTTACATTGGGCCTATCAGACGGCGACGCATGTCCTTGTCTGTTGGGGCAGTTAGGGGGTCGTTCGGACATTGTTACCGGTCCCCCTAACTACCCCTATAAATAAGCCCCCTGGGGTTTCCCCCAGGGGCAAATCAAGTGCATTTATTCCCGCTTACCATGTTGTTACTACCTTTGCATTTTCCCGTGTTTGGAATCTAGTAGCCCTCGGCCACTAGATCCCAACATTTGGCGCCCACCTTGGTTCAAGCTTGAGAACAACCCTAACAATGCCACCAAGATGAATCAGCCAATGTCTACATCCAGACGAAGATTTGTCTCAACCCTCTGACCAAAATCAACCCACACTCCACCAACCATTCACTCAAATCCTACCTACAATTACCGAAGCTCTAGAGCATCCAACATTTGACAGCATCCCAGAGCTTCAGCTATAGTAGGTCAACATGCCTACCACTGCAGTAGGCACCAGCCAAATCGGCAGAGGTGCCAGCTCCGCACAAATTAGTGAAGGCAATCAAGACATAAACAACAACCCACATCCACAACCATCATTGTATGTCAATCAGAGTGAGGCCGACCTTGACCAGATAGAAGTCCGAGACTGGGACGCGGTGGAAGAAGATGAAGTTGAGGCCGAGGAGAATGAGTTGATCGGGGTACAACAGGAGATAAACAGGCTCTGATAGGAACAAGAGCTAGTCATGAGAAGACAAGCAGCCACCCAGTAGGCCAAAGCTCACAGACAACACATAAACAGAGAGCATGTGAGGCTTGCAGAATTGCAATATACAGTCAGTATCCTTCGTCAACAAGAGCAATGGCTAGATCAACCGTCGGGCCAGAGGCAGCACAGCGATGCCAACCCACCTCCACCACCCCCGCCAAACTACCATATCCCCCACAACCAACCACCATCACCACCGCAGAACCGATACATCCCACCTCCACCACAACTGGGTACCACAGACCCTAAGAGTCCATTAGCCAATCACCTATAGTTCACACCATGGCCCACAAATTACCAAGCAGCAACTCCACCCAAATACCACGGAAACACTGACCCTCGTAAACTAGAGCAGCAAAGGAAAATCCCAAGACCGGATAAAGCCTCAAGGCCTCGATACAATGAAAATCCACATTACCCCAGGCCTGTACACAACATCGACCCTAAAGGAGGCGGACAACCAGAAAGATGCGAGAAGAGCATGACATCTTCACACCCAGAGCACGACAGGACCTCCGACCAAAGGTTCAACAAATACAACCAAAGGGGCAGACCAGCAACCGAGGCCGCGGCCATGGCTGAGGCCCATACACAGTTAGGCCCCCGTACTACGTGTATCATGGCAGTGACATAGATTATCGCACCAAAGATTGTCCCATCTACTTTGAGACACAGAAGAACATGGATCAAGGCTTTGCAAATGCATCGCAACAATCCGTACCTAGGGAAGTCAACCACACCATGCAATAGAACCCACACCATCAACAATACTCTCCATCTTAACCCTTGCTTTTCCCACATGCCTACCAAGCCAGTCAAGCTCAACCTCTGGCATACTATCAGTCGTACCATTATGCCACAACAAACCATCCACAACCTTTGCAAGTTCCACCAATAACATACCCCCCACCAGCTCCGCAGATAACATACCCTCTAGCAATTCCTCAAATTACCTACCCAACGCAAAATAGCAACCCCCAAGTAGAAACCAAAAATAATTCGCCACCTCCAACTCTACCACAAATCCAGGAACCCCAGCAACATAACAAAACCTTCCCAACCCATGTCACAATCCTTGCAATCATTGGAGGATCTAATACAGACTTCAAAAGCAAGCGACAGCGCCGGGACTACTACGGACAAGTAAACCACATGGCTATCAAAGGTCCCATTACACAAACCAAATAGTCTCACATCCCCATAACCTTCTCTGCTAGAGATGTCAATCTAACTTCCTTCCCCCACATCGATGCCATGGTGGTCACTATCCATATTGACCAGTGGGATGTCTCAAAAATCCTCCTCGATAACAGCAGCCAGGTAGAACTACTCTTCCTGTCGACCTTCGAAAAATGGGCTACAACAAGAAGCATTTAAAAGAGCTGATGAATCCCCTCTATGGTTTCGGCGGCAAAAAGATCGAGCCTGCCAGAGTAGTAACACTACCCATTTCCTTCGGCACCCCAAAAAGCCCCTGCACAGAATACATAACCTTCGACATCATGGACATGCTATACCCTTACAATGCCATATTCGGGCGAGGCCTGTTGAACACCTTCGAGGCTGCCCTACACTCAGCATACATTTGCCTTAAAGTCCCAGCCACATTCGGTGCAATAACAGTGAATGGCAACCAAAAGGAAGCAAGAGACATCGAGCGAGGTTTTGCTCTCGGGACAAGAATTTGCACTTCCTAAGGCAAGGCACGAGTAAGAGACAGCCCTCGCCAAAATAGGAAACCCTAGCAAGATGAAGAAATTGACACCAAAGGCAAAAGCGGAGCCAAGATAAGGGGCAAATAGGGATGTGAAAAGCATCGCACAAATCTAGCAAGGTTTTTTCGGTCAAACCAATAGGTACATCTGTAAGGTGGACTCATAAGCTATAAACGAGCTTTTGTTGATAGACTTTAATTTACGCATTTACACTTTTGTGACCCGTACTCTTTTCCTCACAGGAGAAGCCCGCAAGGGTGTGAGGTTTTTAATGAGGCGGAGCCCTCATAAGCACGAGACGTCAATATAATTATTATTTCCCCAAAGCATTGATCACTATCGTCGAAATCGCTAGCAACACTAGCTACGTATTTGACAAAAGCTGTTACGCCAAATAAACCAAAGCCATGAATGAAAGTGCATTGCTGCAATCTTCATCAAAATCGCTAGCAACGCTGGCTACATATTTGACAAAAGCTATTACGCCAAATAAGCTAAAGCCATGAATGAAAGTGCATCACTGCAACCTTCATTCATTGACTCAAATCAAAGACCTCCAATGAAAAACGAGGCAACCCCAACACGCAGGAGCTCAAATCAAATATCTTCGATGAAAAAAGAGGCAACCCAAAAATGCAAGGGGCTGAAATCAAAGATCTCCGATGAAAACAGAGGTGACCCCAAAACGCAAGGGGCCAAAATCAAAGACCTCCGATGGAAAAAAAAGGCAACCCCAAAATGCAAGGGGCTCAAATCAAAGACCTCCGAAGAAAAAAAGAGGCAACCCCAAAACACAGGGGGCTCAAGCAAAATACCTCTATTGGAAAAAACAAAAATCAAAAACCGTTAGCTTAATTAAGCAAGCTTCGTCAAACTAATGCTTGAAAGCAAGGGTGACACTTTTTGAATCTATCTCGAATGCAAAACGTTACTATCAAATCGCAAGAGCGCGGTATCAAAAATCGAATATCAAGAACCGTTAGCTTAACGAAGTAAGCTTCGCCAAACTAACACTTAAATGCGAGGGTGACGCTTTTCGATTCTATCTCAAATGTAAAACGTTACTATCAAATTGTGAGAGCACGGTACCAAAAACCAAAAATCAGGAACCGTTGGCTTAACGAAGCAAGCTTCACCAAACAAACGCTTGAAAGCGAGGATGACGCTTTTCGATTCTATCTCAAACGCAAAACGTTACTATCAAATTGTGAGAGCACGGTACCAAAAACCATATATCAAGAACCGTTAGCTTAATGAAGCAAGCTTCGCCAAACTAATGCTTGAAAGCGAGGGTGATGCTTTTCGATTCAATTTCAAATGCAAAATGTTACTATCAAATCACGAGAGCGCGGGACCAAAAACCAAAAATCAAGAACTATTAGCTCAATGAAGCAAGCTTCACCAAACTAATGTTTGAAAGTGAGGGTGACACTTTTCAGTGATACCTTAAACCTGAAACATCAGTAGCAAATCATACCAAGGTGAGTTCCAAAAATGAATAGCAAAAAACAGTTACTCAATCAAAGCCAGCTTTCGTCACAAGTTTGAGTCCTCAAAGAGCATCGCATCGCAGATAACCATAGAGAATCGAGGAAGTGGCCAAGACGCTAAAGCACAAAAGATCAGAGACAATACACAACAAGTAAACATCAATCGCTATCAATATTGATAATTTCATCCTTCACAACAACCACGCTTGCTATAAACTGTTGAAGCATTATTTGCCATTTTAATTCATTCATTCCGGTCGAAGGAGCATAATGACCGTCTCAAAAAGATTGCTTAATCAAGAGCGGGAGCTTGTCAGAGGCCCCTATTTCTACATCTATTAGAAGGCGGTCAGCCACCGCCTTCGCGGATTTTCATCCGCGGCCTCTAACACTAACAGAATGCAGAGCTTGTATCATGCTAGTATTTCCTGAAGCTTTAGCGCCTTGCTTCTTTCTTCTAGTCAGAGGCGTAGGAGTAAGAGGTAGCGCCTCCACTCAGGCAGGAACAACTTTCCCACCCATAGGTTGTCGCGCTTTAGCCTTCGAAGAAAAATAAAATAACAACCCTGAACAAACGTAATAAATAAATTGCCAACCTCACGAAGGATATTAACAAAAATTCATTCCATTTCACAAAATGCACAAAGCCACAGATGGGCTAGAATATCTTTACAAAGCACAGGTTCTAAGGCATTAACACCACTCCCTCACACCTCAGCTTTTTTTAGCAATATGCATTAGCTTCGACGTCTTCCTGAGGACTCTGAGCTCGACTTTTACCCTTCGCAACTTCTTCAACTTCCGAAGGCATACCTTCGGCCCCAGCCACAATAGCAGCAGCATCAACATCGCCAGCATCACCATCATCACGAGGAGCCTCCGACTGAAAAAACAGCCTTATTAGCAGCTTAACGGTGCAAAATGACAATTCTTAACAACTACAACAACTTACAGTCTTGGCGTGAGCCGATTCAAGCTAGCGAAGAGCCTCAAGCAAGCCATGAGGTTTCCAACATTTCCTCACAATCTGCCCCGCCAACTTATGCACATCTTCAGGAACACCCTATAGGATGGCGGCATCGTGGGAAGCAGCAAGGCTGCGAAGCCGATCCAACTCTTGACACCCTTTGCTCCACAACATACTAAGAACACCTTCTATGCCCAGGACGGTGAAATTGTCGTTTAGTCACCAGACAGTATCCGGCACCGCTTTTACCTCCTCGGCAACCCAGTCGATCGTGTCCTCCACAGCTACGCCATTATCAGGAATGGTCATACACTATGCCTTAACCTCATCAAAGGACGAAGCTACTGTCTTGTGAAGATCACAAAGCCAGTGGCGAACATTCTGGCAGTATTCTATATAGCTACGGGTCTCCAGATCCAAATCATTGTGAAGGTTACCAAGCTCCGTCTAGGCCTCTGAAAATTTCATCTTTTTCTTGCTCGGCTTTTTCCATAAAGGCATTATGTTTTGCCGCCAGCCTTCGGTAGCTAGCTGTCACATTTTCTTTCTTGCGTTGCAAATCAGCGTACGCTCTTTCAACCTCAGCAATCTTCTCAGCTTGAGACTTTGTGAGTGTCTTGAGCTCCACATTTCTTTCGCATCATTTCTCTAATAAGGCAATCTCCTGTGAAGGTAGACACTCGATCAGATCAGGAAAGGGCATACACAGTGGAAACTTACACGTCGCAGACAACGCTCTAGATCTTCATCCAAACTTTTCAATGGCAAATTGGATGAGGGCAGAGGATAGGCAGTGCCTACAAAAACAATAATTAGCGCCTAGTTAACAAACTGAAGACAGAGTGCAATGACTCACCAAACACTGAGGGGCGCTTCTCAACCATCTTTTTCGATGAAGAGGTATGCTTTTCAATCATCTTTTTCGTGAAGAGGTCCTTTTTTCAATTGTCCTTTTTGGTGAAGGGGTCTTATGACAATTTGGTGATGAGTTATCACCGAGATTGTCAAAACTCGGCACCCGAGCAGCACAAATCAAGGAAACACCTGTGGCGTGAGGTGCATGAGATGAAGCCACTACATCCAACAAGCAAAACTTTTTAGATACCCGAATAGGCTTCGCCAGAGCCAATTCAATTTCTGACATACCTTGTGGCCCAGGTTTGGCTTTCGACCAGGAAATCTTCAAAACACCAACTTTCTTAACCAGCCCTGATTCAGATGGAGGTGGTGCCACCTTGGATGCTGAGTTTTGACCGGAATAGTCTTCACTTTTTTAGCACCAGGTCTTCTAGACAACTTGGCTTTACGTTTCTTGATAGCCGCTTGCGAGGCCTCAGAACTAGGAAGGGGGCGGGGAGTGTACGACACCCCATCTATTCAAGAACTCAATTCATCTGACCGCCATTTGGGACATTCCCTGCAACAAGGCATTGTACTCTATCGGCCCGAAACTTCCCAACACTCTTTTGGCCTCCGTCGACACCTCCACCAAAGCATGATCGGCCTGATCTGCAGCAACAGTCCCCACCACAAACAATGGCAAGGGAGTCCCCACCTTCGACATAGGGGTCGTCCCAACAGGCATGTTTTTGAAGCCGAAGCTCACAACCAATGGATACATCTTGCATGCCACATACTCCTCAATGGCATCGTGACCCCCAATGTTATTTGTCGCCCAGACAAAGGCAACATCATTTGGATCATTATCTGAGCATTCCACTTCAGGATCAAGAGCATAATCCAACTCACCCATCCCGCGAATGGATAGCAAATACACTTTTGCCACCCTCAGAGCTCCGCCGGCAAGGCACGCGGCAGTAGAACCATGACTTCATCCATCCCACAGGACATTTGTTCTTAATAGCGAGGCTAAGCATCAGACTGCCATCCCTCTTACCATGAAAATTCAAACATCCATATTGCATGATCTGTTCCCCCTCTAGAGTTTCAACAATGTTTGGTTGATAATGCAGCTCATAGCGCTTTGCAAACAAACTCCCCGAAGGCACACCACCAAAGCTGCCAATGACCCAGAAATATTTTGACAACTGCGCAATGGCATTGGGCATCAGCTAATGCAGTTGTGCCCGGAAAGGCAACAGAATGTCAGCCAAGGCTGCATGTGGAGGCAAGTGCAAACCAGTGACAAAGAAATCCTCATACACAATGGCTTCATCAGTGTTTTGGTTCCGGCATGATTTCAGCATCGAGAGCGCGAGCATCATCTTTCGCAAAGTAACCTTTCTCTTCCATTTCCTTAATTTTGCCGACGGTGATGGTCGACGAGCTGAAATAAAACATACGTAACTTCTCATTACTTGAGACAGCTACGCTCGGAATGTCCTCACCACCTGGGTTCGTTGAAGGGTTCTCCCCAAATGCTCATTCTAGTTCAGCAGCAATCAAAGCTTCATCCATAACCCCCACCCCTGCTACTTTTCTAGCTTCATCAAGAGGACTGCACTGAGACATGACCTTCGGCGACTAAGCAAACAACCAGAGTGAAAACAAAAAGTACTGGTGACGCAGAGCAGAAGCGTAGTAAAACCTAAGCATGAAAATAACAAATGAGCAAGTGGGCGACCCCGGGATCCACCGGTGAGTTTTATAGTCACATTAGAAACCGCTCACATGGACCGAGGCACGGTAACCAATAGTCACACCAAACCCGCTAAGAGGCCCAATGGGCCGCAAAATGCCAAAACAAAAGGAAAGCCAAAAACTGATATCAACCCCCAGATCAACTCAATCAACTCATCTAACCCCAATGCGTGAGGGTGACGCTTTCGGGGATCTTCAAAGAATAAGTCACAGGATCAACTCATTGGGGTCGATTCCTTGAACGTTGCCTACGAGGGGCTACTGTTGGGGTTGTAGGCCGGAGGCCCAGCAAGCCGAAGCCCACCTTGAACCCTAACGCTCATTATGCTCCATAGGTGCCAAGGAAGTATAGGTCATAGGTCCCCTTGGAAACGCCACAATTTGAGCTTTGCACTTGTCGACTCACAAGCTAATCTCTTTCTATCGAATAGGACGGCAAGAGAGGCATTCAGGACAGAGGTCGGGGGCAGCTACGCAGCCGGAGGCCCATGTGATTCCGCTGGACGAAGCCCCAACAAGCGAGGACACGCGTTGTCATCTAATAGGCACAATGTAAAGTAGTTGGATGTGTAAAAAGACTGTAATGCCCTCGTGACTATATGCTAAGTGTAAACGGGGC
>VSTD030002324.1:0-11958 GCA_008808055.3 Sporobolus alterniflorus
GCTCTTCGGCGCCACCAAACATGTACCCAAGAATGTTTTGAAGTACACCATAGTAGTCGGTTGCTTGTCCGCTAGCATCTTCGCCATTTGCTACTACTCCGCTATTTGTCGTGGCTGCAAGTGGACAGCTCGCTTCTAACATCATCGTCTGAAAATGGTATCCGCTTATATCATAGAGACCATATTCCAATGCTTTGACCTGACTATGTGATAGTTGTCACAAGTCATCGGACACATTGCCATCCTGCACACACTACATATAAAGGAACACAAAACATTACACATGATGCGTGTGACATATGAACAACAATTAGAAAGTAAAAGGGGTCAAGAGAAAAATTACATGTAGGTGGAACCACTTCGGCAAGCTTGGAGCACATTTGACCCCACACTGGCACATGGAATCCAATTGCTTCAATATAGATTGTTCACTTCATTTCCAATATATCTTGTCAAACATGATAAAATATGGTTGGATTTCCTCCATGTTTGGGTACATGTAAAATCTGGTATAGTTCCGGTCTTCATCCGTGACATAATGTGCACTAGGAGTCCCAACACCTTTACCCTTCCATTGGAAAATTGACAGCTCTCTCAACGGAACTTCTTTCACTATGTGGTACTGTGTCATATGAGCATTCACGTTGTTAGCACGTGAGAAATACTTGCTTCAAAAGTTCATAGTCTCTTTACACGTGAATGCCTCCGCAATACACCCCTCAACCCTTGCCTTGTTGCACACTGTAACTCTAAGTTTTTTTTGTTCTCTTTCCTGACTATGCATCCACCTAAGCTGCACAGGTCCTCCAACCCTAGCTTCCCATGGTAAATGCACTAGCAAATATTGCATCGCATTGAACCATCCAGGCATGAATATTTTTTCCATCTTATATACAAGGACCAAGATTTCCTTCTCCATCTTCTGCATCATCACTTTTGAGACTTGCTTAGCACAAATCTGCCTATAGAAGTAGCTGAGTTCAACGAATATCTTCCACAAATCAGCATTGAAATAGCCATGGAACATTACCGGCATCAATCTTTCTCTTATAATATGGTAATCATGACTCTTCAGACTATTGAGTTTGTCGATGCTGACATTAAGTGCTTATTTTATGTTAGACGCATAGCGGTTTAGAAACTTGAATTTCTTCAGCCACTTAAGTATCTCATTTTTTTGCCGGCTTCAAATAGTATGGAGTTTGTAGTCTAGTCAGATTTCCCTTTGCATTTGGTTTGGCCTCTAGCGAAGGATGGTTACAAGGAGTAGTAAGTATTTCCTTGCATTCATGTTATCTTTTGAGAAACTAGTAACATCAAAACACATGCTTATGATGTTTTTCGCAATGTTACACTCCTGATGCATCAAATTGATATTGTGGGGTAGTATCAATGCCATTGCATAAGGGAGTTCCCAAAGACAACATTTATGAGTCCAGTTGTGCTTTTCACCATAATCTTCGAACCCACCATTTTCTGACTCCTTAAGATCATCGAGCATTTTTGCATTATCTGCTCTGAGCTTTTTGCTTTGGTGGCCTCTTTCTAACAGTCTTGCCTTTTAGAAATGACCGTTTATCACTGCTGAACGAGTGACTCATGGGAAGGAATCTTTGATGATAATTAAAGAAAGTGACTTTCTTGCCCTGCTCCAGGCTTAATGCATTAGAGTCATCCATACATAATGGACAATTGAGCTGACCATGGACACACCAGCGGTCAAATTCGCCAGATGCCAAATAATAATGGATTGACCATAGATAGGAAGCACGTAATTTGAATCAACTTTTTCAGATGATTGTCATATGCATCTACCCCTTGACATAGTTTTTTCGGCTCTTTAATCAACGGATACACAAATATATTTATTTGCTTCTTCAGTTTCTTAGGACTTAGAATCACAAAAGTAAGGAATATAAACCCTTGTTTCAGACATTTGTTGGGAGGCACATTGTACAACATCACAAAAACTGGCCAGCAAGAGTACGAAGTACTATTCATGTTTTAAGATTTGAAGCCATCTATCGATAAACCAAAACAGACACTCCTAGTGTCCCTTGAAAATTCTGGATGAAAATGGTCCAGAGCCTGCCAAGCCTCGCCATCCACAGGATGCGACATAATATTGGCATCTTCACTATCGTGTTTCTCTTCCTTGTGCCACCTCATTTGCTTTGTTGTTTCTTCAAACAGGAACAACCATTTTAGCCTTGGCATGATAGGTATGTGAGCGGATCAAGATGGAATTTGCCCCTCCTAGATAACACGAGAGATATCTCTGCCTCCCTCAAGTTAATTGGATTTGAATGTGCATGGCATTGCCAATATGATTAAGGGGTTAATCATAATGACTAAAGGTTAGTCACAGAATGAATCCAAGCTATCTGATCGAGTGACTGGTCGAGCTATCACATGGATGGTACGTATCTCGCCTTGAGCTTGACTAGTATCATGTGGCAAAGGGATCAGTATGTGAATGTATCTAGGGTTAGCCAATATGATCTTTATGTATGTTCGGGAGTCACTACGTCCTACTAGGTACCGATGCTGACTTGTGTCGGAAACGGTTTCTGATCATGATCGTTTGTACATGAACTTAACTGGTCACACACTTAAGGGTTTGGAACCTTGAAAGACTTGCCTATATGATTGTATCTACTACAAGTGGGAGATTGTTGGTGATGTGCCCAAGAGTGAATCATAATAATTTGGATTAAGGCCCGCTGGAATTTGATCCTAGTCGGAATATGGTACTAATGGGCTTATGACTTAGAAGACTATTAGTGTGCCCTATAGATATGAGGGGTGATAGACACGTCACCATGTGAAAACCATAGCTGCCACGTCCTCTTGTCTAGGACGTGGAGGAGGCAATCGAGATTGACTATGGATCGCTGCTCCAACTCTTTTTCCGCTGTGCTGCGCGTCTAGTGGTAGTGATCCATGATCTCGTACTCGCAAATTTTCTTAGGTGACACGATAGTAATAATGCTAGCGTAGCCTCTCCGTATCCCTACAGAGACGGCAAGTGTAGTTGAGGTATTTAGAGGAAGAGGACAGCACTTCAACGAGTGGACAAGGACAAAGTGGTCCACGGGAATACCAGTCTAATTAACAATTGGTGATTAGAAACAATATTTTGGGGAAATTTCACTGTAATATCATCTTTATCAGTGAAGTTTGATATTTTTTTGTACTGAAATGCAAATGGCTTTGTTTGTTTATCAAACCACCATAGTCTATATGTTGAAGGAAGTTTTTTGTGAGTTCATATTAATTATTTCTAAAACTAGTTAATTTTATTTGTCAAAATTACCTAAATCTCATAAATTTTGTGGTTATGGGCGACCTCCAATATTTTTAATGGACCAAACTTTTTCCCTAGTATTGGACTGCAAGAGAATCAGAGTTGTCAGCACCCATCAGCAGGTGGAAGGTGGATGTAGCAAGGCCTAGCCCATCAGTTGCGACCATACAAGCTTGGGCATGGTAATGGCAATGACTAGATTTGCAAAATAAGAATGCCGATGGTTGTGTCCAATCCTCTATTATTTTTGTCGAGGTAACACAACGGGGGTGCTGAGTTGCATAGAGATTCAAAATCAGGGGCGAGTCAGTTCACTAGCGTGCACAACCAACGTCGAAGAATGAGAGATTCAAACAAACGAGACTTTAGAGAGGTTCGGGCCGTTGGAGCATAGTAGCAAATGTCCTCTTTGGAGTGTTGTTCTTGTGTTCTGGATGGTGTCAAGTCTGGTGTATATGGTGTGTGAACCTACTCATATGAGAAAATCCCCAAGCCTTTTATACCTCAACGCTCAGGGGTTACGTGTGGTATAGCTTGTGTTGGAAGGGGCTTGGCCACGACGTGTGTAATGTCTGGCAAACGTAGCTTGCGGCTGAGTAGCCACTATAGCGTCTTCATTGTTTCCATTGCGCTATCCTGTAGTGGGATAGTGTATCCTACCGCCATATTGTCACCTCGTCTCCGTTGTGTCTACCATGCCAGCCTTTGGCATAGTGGAGCATAGTTATAGTGACATTTGACAACACTATGATAGGTTGATGTTGAGCGGCAGAGCCCATAATAAGTACCCACTTGGAGTACTCATTATGTCGATGGGCAACCCACAACCATCTGAGTTAATGTGGCATGTATGCGCCTATGCGTGGGTGCGCCCGCTTGGAGGACATGTGGCATCTGGGTAGTATCCGGGCTGTGCGATGACGCAATGGCGCACACGACAGGAGCAGTGTGCACTGTGGGTGCAGTGCCACATGGTAGGTCCGGAGCTCACCTATGTAGGGGGTAGGTTTGGGCTTGCACAAGTGATGTGCCACGTTACGAGCCCGGAGCTTTTGCCCCCTACAAAGGGGTTGGTCTGGAGCTACGTGGGCATGGTGCCACGTGTTGTTCTAGGACCTCTCCTGATAGGCGGGTTAGGTCCGAGCACTCCCACAGGTGCAGGTCCACGTGGGAGCTCCAGAGGTCACTCTTGTAGAAGGCGCTGGTCTGAAGGTCCTAGGCACAGAGCAACATGGAGGTTCTGGAGCTCTCCATAACCGTTATGGAGAACACAAGCAAGAACAGAGAAGAATGCAACTGAATTGCAGATGAATGATTAAGCTCCTATGTTGGGGTCGTACAAACTGTAATTATGATGAAATTGTTTCTAACAGATTAATCTAAGCAAAACACAAGTAAACTCAACAGTGGCTACTGAATATATAGCTAGGGGCCATGGCCAAACCCTAGTAAGCATCCCTTATGGACTCCAACTCGATACATGGGCCATTGGCCCAAAATAGGTGACGTAGCACTAGGAAGGTTCTGGAAATCGATCTTGTTTTGATGATTGAGGGTGACTCTGGTTTTAGTTGACATGAGACTGGTGGCATTGGAAAGCTTCTCAGCTGAGCTTCCCACGCATATGTAGATTGTCCAAATTAGACAAGGTACACGTCTTGTACGTCAATTTGAAGGCAAGGAGGTCCTGCACTCCAAGTTGGACTTGAAGTCAGACTCTGTAATACCGAATTGGATTGGATCTCCACCTTGGTATGCATGTTTACTTGGCTCTCCAGCACGTCCTTGGTGTCTGGTATGTCCTCCTCATCATCTTCATGGTTCCTAACAATAATTAAACTATTAATTAGCAATCAATTCTCAAGATAATTGGTGGAAGAACATAAGAACAAGTTTACCGTATTTAAAATGTCTTAGTATCACTCCATGAGGATGTGGTTCAATCCATGCAAGGTATGTCCTCATCATCATCCCCTTCTTACATTTGAGTCATCCTCAACTCAAAGTAATCTTCAAAGCTGCATCACAACCTTGTCTTCCCATAATCGTGAAAGGTGGAGGACATGGGGGCATTCAAATGTATACAACCGATGTAGCAAACATGTGCATGATCTCATCATTCTCTCCTTCTTGATGACAAGCCATCCTCGGCTGGTTCCAATGGCCAACAATGGTGCTCAATTTGGTGTCGATACATAGATAAGTTTTGTTCCTGCTGCAAGCTAACTTGTTTAGAAACAATGGAGTGGCAGACACACAATGTGTGTTCAATTCCTTACTCTCCATTGATGTTTTATTTGCTACACATGCATTGGCCTCCACATCCTTTAGCTCCTCAAGTCCTTCATCATTCTCCTTTGACTTGTTCGTATTTGTCTACAAGATGGTAGGCACAGAAAAAGAAACAAATATGTGCTCTCCATCTAGTTGCAGACCCGTGGAAGTGGTAGATTAAGAGGGCATTACTACTGCTCCCAACAAAATAGCCTACTTACTCATCGTCGGAGCGCAAAGCGCTGGTGCTGTTGGTATTGCCAATGTTGAAGGCGCAAGTAAAGTTGAAGGTTGTGCCAAGGAAGGAGCATCAGAAGGTGTTGCAGTCATGGATGGATCCATCAATGTTGACCTAGTTGTGAATGAGCTCTTTGAGCTTGACTGGCGGCCCTGCAATTCCATCTCTACCAACATATCAAGCTTGTCGGTCATCGTCTTGAACAAGTCAAAAATCTCTTTATAGATAATGCCTCTATCCTGATCTTGTGGCTGCGGTAAACCCGCTGGTTGTGGCATGGTTAGCCGCAAAATAGCACAAGTCGGTTAGTGGTAAGCAAGTAATATCAACAAAAGGTGGGATCACACACTCTCTCAAGTGTCTTACCATACTCTTATAAGTGTTCTACTTACACAGTAGGTGGCAATCAGTGGCCAGTATGATAACCAGTAGAGCGTGAGATGACTGCAAGGTGAACCTGTTATGCTCAAAAGATAAAGTGTAGCTTGGATAGCAAAATATGGTACCAAGGATTAGAAAATTTTGAATTAGATAGTAAAGTTGAATAAGTGTTTGAAGTACTTGTCAATGTTCCTGGCCTAAATGTATTTTCAACGTGAGTTCAAGCTAGCAAGACATATATTGAAGTATAGAGGACACAAAGGATGCAAGCACTTCTGATTTTTTATTGTGCGGCTCTTTTATATTTGCACTTGTCTTTTACTTATTTTTTATTTTATAGAAAGTGCTGTAAAATCATAACACAATTCAAAGCAATCAACAAATACCTTATCAACTTGATACAATTTCTCTACTAAATATTCTACAGCTGATTTAACAATCTAAACCTCTTTAAAAGCTAAAACTTACAACAACAATATTATAGATCTTTCTTTTCCCTTCGATTTGGGTATATGGGAAGCCTTATTGGGATAAAGAAAGCAGTAGATATTGGCCCCGAAATACAGATTACTCAGAAAATTATGATTCTAGAATAGATTTGGATCTATTACAATTCTGATCCCCAAAAAGATTTTGTATGCAAAACTTGTGAATACAAAAGTTGTAGACAACTTCCAAATCTTTCTATAAAGTACAACAGTACAAGAATCCAAGTTCGTATGTGGAAGATATGATCAGAATACCGTATAGGAAAGAGAAAAATTCGAACAAGACAAGATGACGTGATGCAAAAGGATTAGATAACTAGATGCAACACTAAAACTAAATCAAGAACATGGTCTAAACCAGCAATAACACTTCGACTAGGACACAAACTCAACAAAACTAAACTAAAAATTAAATTTGCAAAGGCTCAAAGGCTATAGGACAGCGAAAGTTACAAATTTTGTGGCTTTTTCGCTGGATCTCAGTATGAAAGATCGTAACAAAACTAAAAGACACATGATAATACGTCATGGGCAACCTGAAATCTAACACCACCTGATAATAGGTTGAGTCCAGATCTTTCGAGAGGTAGTGGTAAGTCGATTGGTGGAGATCACAATGTCGATGACGAAGGCTCCGAACAGAACGATGAATCCTTATAGTCACTACACCACTGCTATGTTGGTTATCAATCCATGTGATACAAATTGACTTCATCAAGAAGGCTTATCCCTGCAAGCCCATTCGAGAACAAAAGCAGTAACAAAGAAGAACACAACTGAATTGTGAATGAATGATTAAGCTCAGAAGTTGGGGTGTTACAAACTGTAATGACGCTGAACCTGTTTCCAATAGATTAATCTAAGCAAAACCTAAGTAAACTCGATGACAGCTACTGAATATATATGCTACAATTTGTGGCCAAACCCTAGGATGCATCCCTAACAAACTCCAACTTGATACACGGGCTGTAGACCCAAAATAGGTGATGCAGCACCAGGAAGGTTTTGGAAATCGGCCTTGTTTTGATGATTGTGGGCGACTTCGATTTTAGTTGACCATGAGACCAGTGGCATTGGAAAGCTTCTCTCCTTAGCTTTCCATGCATATGTAGATCATCCAAATCAGACATAGTACATGTCCTGTATCTCTTATCCCAAGGAACTCGACAATCTATATCTCTTATCCCAAGGACCCCGAGAGTTAACCCGACTACCAACCTGGATGTAACTTGACTCAGATTTTCCCTTATCCGATGAAACCTGACCCTGTCCCATGAACCCAACTTCTAACCCGGCTCAGGATTTAATTATCCCGATGGAACCCGGCTCTTAACCCTAACTGACCATGAACCAAATCTTACTTGACCCCAACCCGAGTGATCTTTTTCCCTTATCCTAGCTAAACTAGCACCGCTTTCTCATATTCCACACCTTACCCATCCTGGAGATACCTGATCCTAGCCACCGGGACTCCACCCTTAACCTGAGCTTAGCCTGACCTTAGTATTTCCCTAATCCGGAGGCCAACCCGACATGTTTTCCCTTATCCTATCCAGTCCCCCAAGCCAGAGAACTAACCTGACCTAAGTGATAACCCAATCCAGAAGTTTCCTTAACCCAATATAACTTGACCCGATTTCAAACCTGACCTCGACACAGAGTCTTCATCCGATCATGTTTCCATTGTCCTAGCATTACTCGAAGGCAAGTTTCTCGAACCCGAGTGCCAACACGACTCGGCTTAAACCGACCATGTTATTTTCCCTTATCCCAACAAAATTGAACACAGTAACCTAACTCAGGTTTTCCCTCATCTGGCCAACCTGGATAACCATATCTCAACCCTATAATTTTACAAATCCCCCTAAACTAATTCATAATTATCTTTTTAGCCCTGCAATTATAAAATTGGTCCCATGTTTCAGTTTACATAATTACAATTAGGCCACTAAAATTATAAAATTAGGCCCCAGTTTGGAAACTGTGTCTAGGGGTTTATCGGCAGTTTGAGACTATGTCTAGAGGTTACCGGTAGTCCTCTGGTGTGATATGTCACCTAAATGATATTATGAACCAGTTCTTAGAGTGACCACCTGTCACAACACAAAATTTTAAATTTTTTATTGTGACTAAATTTTAAAACTTTTTCTTAAAAGATTAAAATTTTCCTATAGACTATTTAAGTGAAATCATTTTATTTAGGCAAAAAAATTATTTTCTAAATTAATTTTGGCTTTTATATAATCTTTTGTTGCATTACCTTACATTTTATTTTGTATTATGTGTACTTTAGATTTTAGAGTCATGTCAATTTCATTTGAATTTGATTTGAATTCAAATCTAGAGTTTAAACTGAAGAAAGACTTTGAAAATCTTAAAATCCTTTTGGGACTAAATCCCTCCAGTCGGCCTTGACCTTTCTCCCCTTCCTCCCCTCCAGTCTACCTTATCAACCAAGCCCAATGCGCTCCAATCCCAATTGCACTGATCCCAAACACAACAGAACACATCTTCCCTCAGATGATCCTGCGCGTGAGTTTGCCCCAAATCAAACCAAACTTGATCTGAAGCCATATTTGATGATACCCTGAGAAGCAATTCAGTTGTACCATAATCTCATAGCCCGCAGTGGAATTAATGATCTTGTCAATTCTCACGAGGGGGAAATCATCTTTGGGGCATCACTTGTTCAAATCCATGAAGTCCGTGCACATTTACCACTTTCCATTCTTTTTCCTGACCATCACCACATTTGCTAGCCACTGAGGGTAGACCACCTCTCTGATGAAACTTGCATCTAGCACTCTCTGAACCTTAGCCTTCGCTGGTTCAACTTTCTCTTCAGATATTTTGTGAAGCTTCTATTTTTTTGGGCTTTGCATTTGGGTTTACATGTAGCCGGTGCTCAATAATATATCTGCTGACTCCCATGAGGTCGGAGGTTAACCATGCGAAGACATCACTATTTTTGTCAAGGAAAGCTAGCAACATTGCTTGCTCATCTTTGCCTGTCTCCATACCAATGCACATAGCTCTGTCGGGGACTCTTGAGTCTAAGGGGACATTTTTGAACATGCCATTGGCTTCAATGGCTTTCCTGTATTCTACCGAAGCTTCTGCTTTAAAGGGACATGCTGAAAGCTTATGTTGCTCTGACTCTTCTCACAGAAAATGCATGTTTTTGTGATTGGGTGCAAAGCAATTCTCGATATTCCTGGCATCTCGCTGACATCCAAAAATGGATATAACTCTGAAGGTTGCTGGAATCTTGAGGCAGAGATAGCCTGACTGCAAAGTGGCTATGAATGTATTGAGGAGGCCTCTTCCAAAGATGGCATTATAGGGATAGAGCATGTCGCTGACATCAAAAGTGATGTATTCTGTGCGACAGTTTTGTGGGGTACCAAATGATACGGGCAGGGTCATGACCTCGACTAGTTTGATTCTTTTCCTGATGACACTATAGAGGGGCTTTCTCAGCTCTCTGAGCTATTTTTGGTCGTAGCCCATCTTTTCAAAAGTTGTGAGAAAGAGAATTTTGGCTTGGCTACCGTTGTCGATAAGGATTTTGGTAACGTTGCATCTATCGATGTGGACGGTGACGACTGGCGTCGGTATGCGGGAACAAAGCTAGGTTCACATCTTGGGTAGAGAAGGTTATAGGCAAGTGGGACCATTTGGTTTGAGTAATGGGGCCTTCAATAGCTACATGATTGACTTATCTATAATAGTCTCTCCGTTGCTTCTTGGTGTCAAAATCGGTGTTAGAACCTCCTGTGATTGTAAGAATTGTGTCGTGGGTGGGTTAAGTATCGGTTTGTTGTGGAAGATCATGAATTTGTGGTGGAGATGGTGGCGGTTGGTTGTCTTCTAATTTGATCTGTGGGTTGGCAATGTTGGGCTTCGAGTATGTGATTTGTGGTACTGGCGGAGGGTATGTTATTTTTGGAATTGGCGAAGGTTAAGGATGGTTGGTTGTGGTATAGTGGTATGATTGGTAATAAGTCGGAGCGTGGGATTGACTATTTTGGTAAGGTTGTGGTGGAAACTACAAAGGGTACGATGGAGAATACTAATTGTGAGGCGGTGGCCAATGTGTTGTGTGGTTCACTTCTCTGAATGATGATTGTTGTGAAGGCTGGTTGGAGTCATTTTCCATCTTTCTTTTAGACTCGAGGAAGATGTGGTTGTCTTTTGAGCGATGGTTGGTTTCGCTGCCATGGTACATGTAGTACGGAGGCTTGAATGTGTAGGGGCCTTGGCCCCGACCGTGCCCTCAGCTTGTCGTACCCCCTCTATGATTATACTGATCCAATCTTTGCTCAAAGGTTCTTTGGTTTCTTTGTTGCGGTGGTGGACCAAAATTTCTTTCCCAATTCTCCGGAGGTCTACAACCATTGGGGTCAATGTTGTGTACCTGTTTGGGGTAGCTGCACTGATTCTCATTGTAATAAGGTGGTCTTGATGCTTCATATTGCTTTGGATTTTTTCATTGTTTCTCTAGCTTGCAGAAGTGCAAAACCTTCGACTTACTAAATTTTGTGAACTATTCATAAAGCTCTGGAACTGTTTTCAGCCGCTCCTTGACTAGATGACTGCAGAGGCCTAGCGTGCAAAGCCTTGATGGCTTGCACAATGATTGGATCATCAAAAACTTCTGGAGCTTGGGAACAGAATAAAAAGTCTCCTTCAGTATTGAGCTCCGCTTGGAACCCTTGAAAATTCAGTAGGACCACTTCTCTGTGCTGTCAGGGCATCGGAAGGGTCTCCTTTCCCTCTGATCTGAGGATTGCTTTCCGCGGTAGTGGTATCCTCCACGGTCCTTCTGATCTCTTCATTATGTGGTGTTGACCTCTTGATCATCCTTTCTTTTTGATTGCCCTTGCCACGAGACTCTAGAAGTCGAGCCCTGGCTTCAGAAGCTTCTATGCATACATCGGCAACTGCGAGCAAATATGCTACCGTTTTGGGCTTCTTCATTGCTATCTCTTCTACAATTTTGAGATCGCTGACGCCATCATGGAAGGAGTTAAGAATCTTGATGTCCTGCATGTGCGGGATGCCATTTCTGGCATTGCAGAAACACTTGATATAATCACAGTGACTCTCATTGTGCTTTTGCTTGATGGTCTTGAGGGTCTCGGCGGTAGATGGACGCTCATAGGTGCCCTGGAAGTTCCTGATGAACATGGCACACAGCTGATCCCAGGAGTGAATGGATCCTTCGGGTATGTTGATGAGCCATGATCTGGCTGCTCCAGACAATGCCG
>VSTD030002325.1:0-11954 GCA_008808055.3 Sporobolus alterniflorus
GATACCTTACCTCCTTATGGATGTTATACGGGATAGTGTTGGGCCATCCATCCTCATGTTAATCAACTTAATTTGGCTAATTGACATGTTTAATAGTAATTAATCTAGATGCTAGTAGGCTTATGAGTTATTAGTCTTATTTAAATCCTTTGCATGTCTAGCGGTGATCTTTTGATCACCTCGGTTAAGTCTTGCTAAGCGTAGTCGCTCAAGCTTTGCTCTTGTTATTTTTCTGTGTGCAGGTGAGGAATTGCTTCCTCTTTTTGACAATGCCGATCAGGGTTGTCAGTGGGAAGTCTAAACCGATGAGGGTTGGGCTCTGTACTGGGAACCTCAGGCTTAGAGCACCGATGAATGCCATTCTCTTTTAGGGCAAAGAGAATATTCTGACTGTTGAGAGAAATCGCTTCCGCAAACTCTGATTTATCTTCTGAAGCATAATTTTAGCTTCAAACCCTTCTGTATAACTAATACTTGAACCTAAGTTGTAATAACTTCTACTGGAACTTCAATATATGGTATTGTACTTATGTGTATTGATTGTGTTCTCGCTTCATCGAAAATCGCTCAAGCTGATCCTAGTTGACAAACCCCTCCCCGAAGTGGTTCTGTCACAGAAATCACTACGGGTGGGTACATATCGCTAACCTTTGCAAAGTGTACAACTATTATGGTAGCTGTGCTAACGGTTATAAGTGATCTAAGATCCTCTCAAGATTAGATGGTTTGGATATGGTTTTGGAGATGAATTTTGGTGTAGCCTGTGTGGAACCGTTTGATCTATAGTAACCCCTTTATAGATCATACTTTGTGGTAATTTTGAATCAACTTAATTGGTTAGCTTTGGCCTACCACTTTAACTTAGTAAATAGGTACTAATAACTTGGGAGTCATGCGTAGGTGCATTTTCTGTGTACAACCTTACTACAACTTTATCCTTGTTATTATATTCTGTATATCATTTATTTTTCTGCACTTGCTGAGTATCAGCCATAAGTGTACTCATCCTTTTTATTTCCCCTGTTACTCAGAACTTGTTGCTACGAAGATGAAGATGGTGTAGAATTCTTTGATAATGAGTTCTAGGTTTGCGCTGCCCCAATTGCATGTTCCTATGGATTATGGTGTCTTTCGCTGTTTTGCTTTCGTGAGAGTCGTATAGTCTTTTGAAAGACAATATTCATGTAATAATTAATACTTTGTTTATGACATTTAACATTACTGTGAACAATTTTGTACGTATGTGTGGAATAATTGTTCCTAGACACATATGTGATAAATATTGGGTTTTGGTCTAAAACCGGGTATGACATTCCCTTTGTAAGAGTTAACCCCATTCAGTTAAAAAAGAGAGAGAAGTAATCCAAGCATATGATCGGCCAATACCATTGAGGTAGGGAATTGGCTCTCCAGTTTAAATCGATGTGGAAATGGAAATTTGAATGGCCCCTATAGTTCAGTTCCATTGTTTAATTGTACTGAAAATTAGAAACTCTGGGAAACCCAAACAAATCCTATCATCAAGAAACGTTCAGAGGACGAGACCGTTGGGTTGCAGATCCTGATAAATTTTATCCTTACTGCCACGATGGACTTGTCTTCCACACGGTCATGTGCTTAGGTGTGGTAATGAGTCTTGTATCTTGACTTTGCAAAGTCAAGGGTCGGGTTTGATCTGATTTTTTAATTAAATTAGAAAAGGGCAAAAAAAGTCTCTTCTACCAGGTGTGCTCCTTTGACCAAACAGTCTCCAATTAGGGAAATGCAAGAGCCACTATCTACAAGCAGCGCGCCATGATGTGCTCATCCTCCCCTTCCTGTGTACCCCTTCGGCAGAGTCTTTCTTCTCACTCTCTCTCATTCTTCTTTCTTCTCTAACATCTACCTCTCCTCCAAATTTCGCCACTCCCTCGATTTGGTAATGCACCGTAGATTTGAATGAAATTCCCCACCTATGGTTTAGGTTAGTTTTTTTGAATTTTCCATTTGTGATTGGTTATTAGGATGGTATGACAGTACTAGGTAATGTACATTTAATATGACTCATTGTCTCATAATTTACCTTAAATTTGTCGCCAATTTCATTTTGAGACTTTGAAATTCCCCACTTATGGTTTAAGTAAATTTGTTTTGAATTACATTTGTGATTGATTATTAGGATCGTATGAGACATGTAGCTTAGGAATTTAGGTAATGTAAATTATTTTTGACTCATGTAGCTTAGGAATTTATGATCGTATGCGATTGGTTATTAGGATCGTATGCGACATGTAGCATATGAGACATTGGTTTACTCCTATTACTCATGATTCTAGGTTATTTATGTACTCACTTATTCTTTCTCTTATTTACAGGTAGTAGAAAGTAGAATGACTCATGTAGAGTTTGCAATAAGTATGTTTTAGATTTTAGTGGTGACTCCTACCGGAGTTACTTCAGAAGGTTGGAGGAGGAGGCTAGCGTACTCGTCCCTGTGGAGGCTACGTGGCATCGGGAACATCGTCGAGCTGTGAGAGCACATCTACCGTTGTGCCAAGCCCGAGCTCTCGAGCGTCCTTGTGTCCCTCACCTGAGCTCATCCCTACACCCAAGCTCATCCCTGCACCGCTGGTGGTGATGCCGCATGAGCCACATGCTCCACCACATGCTCGTGACATCCACAACGTGCCGCAATCCGATGAAATCTGCACTGCATTTTCTACAAATTTAACGCAAGTTAGTACATAAATTTGGAGGAATTTTTTGACATGCATCTTTATTACATACCTTTAAGGCATGGCACAGAATGCCCTCGCTCCCAGGATCTCCAACTGGCATGATGAACGCGTTCCCCATGTTGTTGACAAATCGTCTGGCATCAACACCCTACCATAGTCGATAGGAAGCAAACCACGTGATCAAGAATTGAGCCCAGCTCAACATGTGAGCCATCCTGGGTACGAGTGTCATACGGAGTGTCTTCGTCGCCGGAGGAGCCAACGTCCATGTAGTCCTCATCGGTCCATCTTTGATGCAGTTTTATCCGCGTCACCGACTGGTAACATGCTAGGTACTCTCTAAAGGTTGGGTCCTTGTGCATCTGGAAAATCCTGACACAGTTCTGCTCATACCTGTTCCACTCCTCAATATAGGTCCGATGGTGGTGCTCAAAATCCTTAACTGATTGTTGCCTCACACGATGGAACCTGTCAAATTAGGGTGTTATGTACGAAATGTGAAGGATACTCATTATACCTCATATAGTTCCAGAATTACCTATGAAGCTCAACAGTGTTGGACGGGCAATGAGGACGTATTGCTTGCTCCCTCCCAAACTGCTGTATGACCCTTCCAGCGAGGTGATACTCCACGATGTAGTAGTAGATAAGTGGACACCGGGTGGTCCACAAAGTCTCGTCTCGAAGGCAAAACAAGTTAAGTCCATGACTTTCTTTCACTCCATGACTAGTACGACATCCAAGTAATCTGAGAAATATAAGTTTAAAAAGGCATTGGGGTTATTAGAACCCTACAGTAACGAGTAAGGAATGCACTATAAATACTTACAGAAGAAGGCATCAACGCATCCAGCTCGTTACAGTGCTCGACGTATGCAAGTGCTAAAAGGGCGTGCGACGCAGCCACACAGTCCCAAATGTAAGCTGCAGTTGGGCGCTAGTCCTGCTCCGACGTCTGAGGTCATGAATGAACCATATGGCGCCTGGGCCTACCAACTAGGAGCCGCATCGACATCCCATCCTACAAAGGAAAAAAATGAGTCACATGTTAGAAAATAGTTTGAAAACATATGTATCAAAAGTAAAAACTGGTTGTTGAACCAATGTGTAAAAGGTATATGCAGCCCCCACTACAGGAAACAAGGGAATATTTGTTGGTTTAAACCAACGAATTTATAATATATTTGTCGATTAACCGACGAACTAGTCAAGGAATATATGGCTGACGAACATAAGTCCATATATTCGTTGATAGTGATGAATATAAAATACGCTCGTCGGTGAATATAAAATACGCTCGTCAGTTCCATATCACCGATGAATGTACTGGGGCCTAAGGCTGTGGCCACATGGCCCCATTTATGGGGCCTAGGGGCTGGCCCACGGTGGTCGTGTTGCCCATATATGCATCGGCTAACCGATGAATTTAACTCATATATTCATCGGTTAATCGACAAATTTAGTTAATTTTTTTACTATTGCCTATTTTGGCTGCCTCCCCGGATGGGGAGGCTCCAAAACCGGACAACATATATCAGGAAAATCTGCATTTCCAGCACATTTCATCACAATTAAACATAGAGCACCACAATTATTCAAAATTCATCACAAGTGATTCGCCAACGAGTTACAAGTTTCTTAAGCAAACTAAAATAAACAAAGCTCACTCCGCTGCAACCTAAGGTTCACACCACCGTATTGTTGCCGTCACTGGATCCTCCCACATTTTCGTTCAAGAGACCATTGACGAAGTCGTCTCCCACCTCGCCGTCGTGATGCAGGCCAAAGTGCTCAAGATATAAATTAACGTGTTAGAAATGTGAATTACTCAAGTATACTTACGTGGCCTAGATTTTCATAAAAATTAACAAGTCAGCTACATTTGGATCAAATTTGCAAAAGATTATCTTACCATGGGTGGTGAGGAAGTAGGTCAATGCAGTGTCGTCCACGGAGGCATTCGAAAGAGTGGTGGCGCTTGCCCTCTAGGTGGAGCCTGACCCGGTTGTGGTGGGAAGTAACCCTGACCCAATTGTGGTGGGAAGTAACCCTGACCCAATTGTGGGGGAGGGGTGCTGAAAGGCTGACTTGGATATGGCAGGCGCTAGAAGCATGCACCCTATGACGGCCAAAAGCCTGTCAGAGGCGGTGGCGACCACATGGAAGGTCCACCGGTTGTGGGAGATACTCCCAACAATATCATGGGTGTCTAACTACTCTGTGAACCCTGTAACACAACAAAGATTGAGTCGGGTTTAATAACCTAGATTCGAACTTGAATACAAAACATAAGTTTACATGTGAACTGTCGGCGTGTGGGGTCGATGGATCACATCAGGTGCCTAACTCATCGGCTGTGGGTGCCTACACCTGTCCATGCTGGTGCCACACTTAGTAGTTTGACATAAATCCTTGCTTAGAAATGTGACCAAACATCTCATACTGGGACAACATCCTTCTGTTTTAACACCTATTGCACGGACACTTCGCTTTATGATGGTCACCAGTAAAAACTAGCTTCAAGAAATTCTTTGTGATCTCAAACCATTTGATAGAATGTGCACCTTTATCACTGAATCCATCATACACTTCCCATTGGTCATCAGTCATTTTCAATAATATTGAAACCGATGAATAACATTAGAGAAGATAAGTGACAAATTAAAACCATATTGGGAAGGATGGGTCCTAAACCCACCTAGGAATAGCGACCTCGTGTGTTATCTGATTTCTGGCTCATGTATTTTCTATTCTTGATTCTGGTAGCATAGCCCCGTTGTTCTCCGATCACGTGCCCAATATCGGTGTGCTGAAGAACAACAAGGTTACTTTCAGGGTCCTATACATCAGGTACCGCGGGCCGCTGGTTACGGCCCAAATGAATCTAGATATGACACTGTTCCCTCCAGTGGCAAACGTCTGGGAAACCAAGTCCTCGTACTGAATATGGTCCCACCACTCCAGGCTGAAGGGAATGGACCACCAACTTAAAAGAACTAAACCCAGGCACGACCTGTACCAGTCCTTTTATCCCACCTCAACGGCCACGGGTGAGCAGGATGTCACCACGTGTCAGCCCGATCTAAACTATGCCTTGTGCCTCAGCTCAGCATGCGCCCGAGCCCCCGGTAGCCACGCTCGACCGTCTCCAGTACTGGGCAAGTGACTCAAGAGCCGGGTTCCCCGGATGGCATGGCCATTTAAAACCACACAAGACCAGACACAACCACTGGCTCTTACGCACACCTAGCAACAAGCACTCGAGTGCTGGAATCTGTTCCGTCACCACCGGACATAGCAACTCCACTATGAGAACACGTATAATCACCATGATCACTCTGATATCGGATTAGCTCACCTGATAAGGGCGGGATTCTCCATAAATGATCCGATCCACCAGGGACCCAGACGGCCAACACCAAAGTGGTTGATCCCTTCCAAGAGCCTTGCCCCCACCCCCTCACCCTCCAAAAAGGTGGTCCAAGGCCACACTGGCCTATACAGTGCGACGGGACGGAGCGACGCCTATCAGAAGGCTTTGTACCCTCACATGTTAGCTACAGGTCATTGGCCGGTGTAGAGGGCAGCATAGCCCCTCCACGTCACCCTTACGAAGGGAAGCATGGCAACCAAGCCAAATAGGTCAAGACGGTGGCACCACAAAAAAGCATCCTAGGCACCAGCCACAACTGGACCCAGGTACAAAGATGACCACCGTGCGGCCTCCTCCGGATGTCGAAGACGATATTTAGCATGGGGCCCCACATGTCATGTAACCGAGCCTGAGTTATAAGGAAACTTTACCATAGTTAGTGGACCCTAGGACCACCCAAAAAAAGCCACTACCCTTCAGGTAGTGGCATGAGATCCAGACCCCCTTCATACATTTACTAGTTGAGCACTCTGCTCACCCCTTGTAACACCTGTTTCATCAATATCAAACCACTGGACGTAAGGCTATTACCTCCGTAGGAGGGGCCTGAACCAGGACAAATCATTGTGTTCTTGTTCGTGAGACCAACTCAAAATTGGTAACACGTGATCTTGTAGACACTGTTTATTGCTGGTGCAGAAAACAATGAGACTTGGAGCGTTAGGAAGGGGAATTTGTAGCTCACTTTCCTCTAAACGTTTTGATGGTTCACTCATCGACACTTGCCATCACCGCTGACAGCAAGCACCAGACCTGTGGTGGCTTCACCCTCAGCAAAAGTATTCGCCTTAGGAGCCTGGAACTCATCGTCGACCGCTTCAGTAGCCTGAGCTTTAAAGATTTCACTTCATAGTCAATCCGCTAGTCGAAACAACCTAGCTCACTAAAGCCTAATGGATGGAGGCAGTAACCTCAACCTCATGTACCTCGACACCTTCGAGGGGTTAGGGCTGGGCTGGGAGCTACTCAAGACCAGCCCGCACCCATTCTATGAAGTGGTTCTGGGCAAGCAGTCCATCCCCCTCGGGTAAATTAATGTGCCTGTCACTTTCGAAGACGAGAGCAACTACCGTGCAGAGACGCTCACCTTCAAGGTGGTCAACTTCTTTTGACCCTACCATGTCATCCTGGGCAACCATGTTATGTCAAGTTCATGGCCATCCCCAGCTACGCCTACCTCAAGATCAAGATATCAGGGCCTGCCAACATCATCACCGTGGAGGCCAAGGCCCAATGCGTTGGACTGCAAGTAGAACAACATTGAGTTGGCCGCCACCACAGTCGCCACCACTGAGCTAAAGAAGTTGTGCCGCAATGAACCACCCTCTTTGGCAGACCTGACCATGCCCTCCACATCCGACACCTTTAAGGCTGCTGAGGATACCAAGGTCATCCAGATCGACGCTGAGGACCCGACCAAGACCTTCTAGATTGGGGCCGGCTTGAGCCACAAATAGGAAGGTGAGCTTATCGACTTCCTCTAGTGCAACAAGGATGTTTTTGCATGGAGACTAGCAGAAATGTCAGGCATCTCTTGAGAGGTCATCGAGCACACCCTCAACGTCAAGCCTGAGTCCAAGATGGTCAAGCAGGGCTTGCACTACTTCAATTAGGAGAAGTGTAAGGCCATAGGTGAGGAGTTAGTGAGACTCTTAGCCACTGGCTTCATCAAAGAAGTCCAGGACCCGGACTGGATAGCAAATCCGATTCTTGTACCAAAGAAGAGTTGGAAATGTAAGATGTGTCTTGACTACACGAGTCTGAACAAGGCATGTCCAAAAGATATGTTTCCCCCTCCCCGCATTGACCAACTCATAGATCTCATGACCGGGTGTGAGCTCTTGAGTTTCCTGTATGCTTACTCAGGTTATCACGAGATACCCCTCGTCAAGGTAGACCAACATGCCACTACGTTCATCACTCCTTTTAGCTATTTTTGCTATGTAAAAATGTCGTCTGGACTGAAGAACACGGGGCTACATACCAGTGGTGTATGCAATTTTGCATCAAAGAGCAAATAGGGTATAACCTCGAGGTTTATGTCGACGACATCATGATAAAATCTTGAAAGAGTTGCAGCCTCATCTCCGACTTGGAAGAAACCTTCAACAACCTGCGATGATTCAACATTAAGTTGAACTAAAAAAAATGCACCTTCAGAGTCCCACGATTGCCGAGGGTTCACCCCTAGGCCTTCCATGTAGGCAATTTGGTCCTACGCCATGTCCAAATGAAGAAAGGTAAGCAAAAGTTGACCCCAGCATGGGAGGAGCCATACTTGTTAGATGAAGTAATTCAACCTAGGGCATACCGACTCCAAGAAATCAACGATGCGACTTTCCCCAATGCATGTAATGTAGAGCAGTTAAGGAAATTCTATCCTTAATGTCCCTTTCATTTTCTCTTTCTTCAGGCGCAAGGAAGAAGGCGAGAAGGCAACAACTGATTGTGCGAGAGGACATAAGGGTGCGCGAGGGCAACCATTTGCTTTCATAGCCTCGCGATTTCACAGCCGAGGAGGTGAAGCAACGAACCCTTGCAAAATGTAGTAAAGAGCATTGTATATGTTTACATGCCTCCCCGAGTCCTCACACATCGTGCCCGCTGTAGGAAGAGATACGACAACCGTATCCAAAACTAGCCCCACGATTGTCATGGGCCATCCAAAGCTCAGGGTTCTAAGGGAAAACCCACCAGCCAGGTCAGTGCTGCCCACAACAAACAGAGTGAGGGACAAAGCGACACAAAGGGTGGCCAGCAGTTAGCACTACCCGGTACCCCATAGAGAGGACCCGACATCCTCAAGCTTTGAATTTGAGTCCCAGCTAGGAGGCTTCCATCACCCCTCCCCCCCGAGTGGACTGGAACCTAGCCGCTCCGGTTCTCCCGATAGGGACTACCCAGGAACGATGTGTGAAACTATTAGGTCTGGATTTGTATCGAGCGGGCAGATGCCTCTGTTTGATCCTATGGAGTGGTAGATTTTCCCATGCTGGCTCTCACCCACCTATGGTAACCTAGGCTCCACTCAGATCCTGACTCAGTACCATGGTGCCAAGTCTCAGACTGTTAGCCAGCTCGTGAACGCGTGAACTATGCCAATGAGGCAAGTACCTGGTCAGTTCAGCCGCTTTGGGTTATTGAAATACCTGAGGATGGGGTCCATACGGACGCCGCATACCTTTTAACAACCCAGATAGATCTGGGGGCTCCATGAGTCATCAGTGAAAATCAAAACAATACATATGTAACTTAGCTTCAGCCAGAGCTTTCAGCTTAGCTGCAGCCTTAGGGGCTACACAATGGGTATCACCGCAGGATTTCGAGTCTTGACCATTGAGGCTCCAGCCCCATGGCCTCACCACCAAATCCCACAGTTGTACCCGTAGTGGCATATCAGTACCTAACTTGCCTCCCATCAAGTAAACAACCCTGACCACCTGCTCAACATAAGGCTCGGGGGCTACTATGGGGTCCGATACCCTGGGTACCACGAGCCACCGATTATGGCCCAAATGAATCCGGATGCGGCCCTCTTCCCTCCAGCGGCAAACAACTGGGGAACCAAGTCCCCTGTACCAGATATGGCCCCACCACTCCTGGCTAAAAGGGAGGGACCACCAACTTAAAAGAACTAAATCTGGGCCTGATCTAAACTCCTCCTTGTGCCCCACCTCAGCACACGCCCGCCCCCCTGTAGCCACGCTCGGGAGTCTCCAGTAGCGGGCAAGTGACTCAAGACTCAGGGTCCCTAGATGGCACGACCATTTAATACTAGACAAGGCCAGACAAAACGACTGGCTCCCACGTGCACCTAGCAACAGGCACTCAAGTGCTAGAATCCATCCCGTCACCGCCTGACATAGCAACTCCACCATGAGCATACGAATAATTGGCATGATCACTCTGACATCGGGTAAGCTCGCCCGATAAGGGTAGGGTTATCCATAAAAGATCCAGTCCACTAGGGACCTAGACAGTCAACACCAAAGCGGATCATCATTCTATCATACTCGGTTTTTAGAAACCGAATACTCATCACATATGTGCCTAGGAACAATATTTCATGAACATAAATGTTCACAGTAATGACAAATGTCACAAATAAAGTATTATTAGTACATGAATATTGTCTTTCCAAACACTAAATGACTCATGATAGCAAAAATAGTGGAAGGCTCCATAGTCCATAAGAATATGCAACTAGAGCAACACAAGCCTAGAACTCCTCGTCAAAAAATTCCATACCATCTCCATCTTCTTAGCAGTAGGTTTGAGTAGCAGGGGAAATAGCAATAATGAGTACACTTATAGTTTGTGACAGAACCACCCTGGGAGGGGTTCGTCGACCAGGATCAGCTTGAGTGATTCTCGGTGAAGCGAGAACATAATCAACACACATAAGTACAATACCATATACTGCAGTTCAAGTAGAAGTTATTACAACTTAGGTTCACATATTAGTTATACAGAAAGAGGTTTGAAGCCAAAAGTATGCTTCCGAAGATAAATTAGAGTTTGCAGAAGCGATTTCTCTCAATGATCAGAACATTCTCTTTGCCCTAAAAGAGAATGTCATACATCAGCGCTCTAAGCCTGAGGATCCCAGTGCAGAGTCCAACCCTCATCAACATCACCGAAAAGAGGAAGCGGTTCCTCATCTGCACATAGGAAAAATGACAAGAGCAAAGCTTGAGTGACTACGCTCAGCAAGACTTATCTGAGGTGGCCAAAAGATCACCGCTAGACATACAAAGGCTTTAAATAAGACTAATAACTCATAAGCCTACTAGCATCTAAATTACCTACTATTAAGCAGGTTAATTTATCCAACTTAAGTTGATTAACATGAGGATGTTTGCATCCTACTCTAAGCATGCAAAGTTATCCAAGCAATATTGATTAACATAAACCATGACTACAAGGTAGTCATCTCCATCCATATAGTTATCATCACAATATTATAAAGTTGATAATTCTATGTTTAAACACAGCAAACAAGCCATCACCAATGCCCCAGCGTGTCACAGAGATTTGAATCAATAATCAACATTGCAAAGGTATAAACCTGACAACATGACACACGTGGTCCACGGAGGCAACATGAGTGGCAACAGTTTACGACGAGGCCAAGAAGTCAGGCGGGGTCCTACCTTGCCCTAGTGTCGTCTTCCACGTGTATGCCTCGGCGGACACACCATGTGTGGCCTGAACACTATCCTATTGTACACCCGTGAAGCGAGGTAAGGTATCGTCCAACCCATCAACACACGAAGCTACTAAGTTTGGGGATTTCATATGTCCCATATGTGTCAGTACATTCAAGTACTTGTTCATCAGGGCTCAACCGACGTGGGCCTTAATTGACACAGGCGAGGGCTGCCACCTTGGAGCTTTAAATTTCAGATTAGATCACTCATCCTCTTTCCCATCCAGTATTCTCCCCTTTCAACTAATTGCCCCGTCCAGTCTCCAATTATGCCAATATGTTGATCATCTTGCTAAACCATATAGGACCTCCATCGATAGAAAGGGCTCTATCACGAGCGGATATCAATCACTCAACTTCTACCGTTTGCCTATACAACTACGCACGTTCTATCGTTGTCTTTCGTTTCATAGGTGTAAACAAAGTGGCTTAGTAAGAGTGGTCTTAGTGCAACTAGCGTTCCATCAAACTCCTATACTTAAGTGCACAATCATGGCATAAAGTAAATATTACAAAGCAAAGATCCTATTCAAGGAGGATGCAACGTGCTTGTCTTATTCGAGAGAAGAAGAAAAGTTAGCTTCATTGAAGCTTG